>CM076570.1:219712154-219960744 GCA_034641835.2 Pinus albicaulis
TCGCCTTTCTACCTATGCAGTTCACCCCTAGCAAAACCACAACCTCCTTGTCAACAATCCTATCTAACCTCAGCCTTATTAGTCTGCCCATCAGCTTTAAAAGGCAAATCCACATCTGTTTCAAAGGTCTCCCCTATGTTAGGAAGTGGCGTTTAGGGCATTTCACCTTTGGCAATCATCAAAAAGCCAAAAAAGCCCTCATCTGCAGCAGACCTACCATGACTGATCCCTTAATTTGCAAATGAAGTTGACAAACAGCCTTAAGTCACGCCACTCATATTCCCTAGGTCTCAGCACTGCATGAAGCCCATTCTCAAGCTGACTAGTAGGTTTTTCATTGTGTTCTATGGTTCTACAAAGACAGGAAACATATTTCATCTCATGGAGTAAGTGTTTGAGTTTACAGTTAGAGGAACAGCTGCTTCTAAGTGTATTATGAGCCTAAGATGAAGCGGCAAAACAACAGTCACTCATCAGGACCTTACAAGCTCTTTCCAGCATAAAAATAACAGTAAGAAAGGGTTGCCACTGTCTCAGCAAATGGTAAAATTGTCAAGGCCCAGAACCTCCTTCATTACAAGCAGAGGGTTAGGGCGCCTCCTTCATCCATAAGCAGAGGACGCAGGCCAGTATTGACTCAAAAGGTGGCAAAGATCCAGGTTTGTCCTTACTGAAACAATGAAACAATATCTTCAGGTTTCATGAATGTAATTGCTGGTCATAGCAGGAATGTACTGGAAATATGATCAATTCAAAGAAAAAGGGAGTTTGGCCTGATAAAGAAACTCATCTCAAACTTGCAAACCATATGGACTATTGAACTCTAGGATGACCTGTCATCAGTAAACATTCCAAAGCATAAAGACCCTGTCTATCCACAAGATCAAATGGAACAAATGATAATCAGTGCCATTACACAGGCAGGAGAAAGTTCTTGGTTCTTCAAGAAAACACTGACCTTCATGGTCACAAAGAGTTTTGTCAATATAACAGGTCATGAGATGAACAAGCCAAGTGACAAATATCTCAGCAACCTTAGAACAGTGTCACTATGGCTAGGTTTCCTTCAAAAAACACAGTGAGGTTTGCAAATGAAGAGGCTAAGATTGATTATTTACATTTTCCAAAAATTTACTTATCCTGCACATCCCTTGCTTTGAGATGAAAGAGCCCTCCTCCATACATGATGAGACAAAACTACTCAGTCTTTGAAAGTGATTGTCTGAGAAAAACGATGAGGATGTCAAAGTGGAGCTGGGGGTTATCTGGATAAATAATAAGGCGCTCACCGTGTTATAAAGATCTTGATATCAGACTGTTTGAAAATTTAAGTGTCCAGACCCTTAAAGTGGTAAGGGGTCTTACGATGCTGCACAGTTAAGGGAGCTTCCTCCATCCTCATCAGCGGGAGATCCAGAATGTTCAGGCTGTCAAAACTTGTAAGTCAAAGTGCGAGGAAAAGACTCAAGAAGTTAGATGAGAAAGTGTATATCTATGATATTAATGTATTGATCTCCCTCTTCAAAAAAGCTACCTGTCAATCAGTCCATCCAGTGGAAAAGAGAAAATGTTGAACATATTGTATGCTTTGAATGCCAAAGGAGCAGTTAACTTAAAAAGGGTTAAAGACCTTTCATAATCACCTATACAGAAATCTAAGGAAATCCCTTCTGAGTAAACAGGAAAGTCTGATGTGAAAGGATGCAACCTAAAAGTGTGTTTATAGTCCAGAGAAAAACATGGCTACCTACAACTGTTATCATGACCCATAGTAATTATGCAATGTATGAATAGAAAAGAACAAATTTTGGCATATGTATTTGATATCCAAAGTTTTCATGAAAGAGATTAAACTGACAAAACAATATCATATATCAAAAGTCGAGGGAAGTGCCTTTCAAGAAATGGTGTTTACAGCTTTCAAATGTTTTGGCACATTATGAATAACCCTTCCTTGCTAACAGTCGCCAAGAGAGGAAAATGGTGAACACAGCTCAGTCATGAAATGTTTTCATTGACAAAAAGGGGTTCGACACACTGATCAAAACAAAGTAAGGACCATGTATCAAAAAGCCCTGTTTTCATATTCTACAGACACAATAGTCATCATCCTAAAAAGCAGACTTAGCACAAGGATATAGTATCAAATAAGCAGTGGCCAAGGTTAAGTCCTAGAATGCATGATGACAGCTATACAAAGCTATAAATAGACAAAGAGGCAGTTTGATAAATGATCAGTTTTTGAGTTTAAAGGAAAGTGCATTCCTCCCAACATTCAACAGATAGATTTCTATAACCATCCTTGTCCTTCAAAGAAAAAGCAATGTCCAGCTCGGGTCAGAGTTATTGATCAAGTCTACATATGCATAATGAAAAACCCACAGTGTGAAAAACAAAACAACTTTCCAAAAGCCTACGTTACGTTTCCAGGCAAGGTAACCGTTGACAAAGGGTTTGAAAAATGACATAAAAGTTTAAAGTATGAGAGGAAGAATGTCATTTTCGAAAGCCAAAGACGTTTTGGCCTCCCTGTCACCAAAGAAGTAGTTTTCGGGTCATCAGGCAGAAGTTAACACTGTTTTAGGGCGGCGCGACGGGCCTGGAACTTGGCGCGACGGGCCTGGGCAGAAAAATACACAGGGCTTCAACGTTGGCGCGACGTGCCTGTAGGCGGGCGCGACGTGCCTGTAGGTGGCTGCTCGACAGCACGACAACTCCACCCGACACTTTTCTCCGGCGCGACGGGTTTTGCTCCTAAGGTTGCCGCGCCCATTTCGAAGAGTTCCATTGCAATTTTAGCTCCCTCCAAGGGATTTCTTCTCAAAAAATCACAAGGTACTCTATCTCCTACCTTAAAAAACTCGAAAAATCAAGTTTAAAGCCTGTAGGCCTCGGTTTGAAGCTATACATAGTTAAAAGGGCAAAGTTGGTTGATGAGAAGCTGGAGGCAGGGTTGTTGGTGATTAGGCATGGTTGTTGATGACCAAATTTAAAATTTGAATCCAGAAATACACAGTACACTAAAGGACAGAGATTGTTGATGGCTAGGTTTTGACATTAAGGGCAGAGGTACCAAAGTGGTGTTGGTTTTTCAAAACTTCACAAATAAAAATAGCCACTGTCTAAAGTGCAGAGTGCTTAAGTAATTTCAGTTGATATTAAGACAAGGGTACAGGTATTTGGGTGGCTCTCTCAAACTCACAAGCATAAGAAGATGTTTTCGAAAAACCACAGTGCATGGATATATCACCTTAGCACAGTTCTGTTTTTCTTCCACTGAATGGTGTCATTTTGAAAAACTGTGGTTGTGATATGTTTAAAGGGAAGGTCATTTCTTAAAAACAAGGCACCAAAACACCTATTACAGCAAGTCTTTCTTGAAATCTGCTTCTTTTTCACTATTTTTCACTATTTGAAAACTTATCAACAGAGAAACTTCCAAGGGTAACAACGCATTAAAAAGCAGAGTTATTGGTATGTAAAGTTAAGATTGAGACAAAGGTGGTTGATGGTAGTTTTTGACATCAAAGGCAGGGTATAGATGTATGAATGGACTTTTTAAATTCACAGAGCAGGGAGTTTATTTCCTAAAAACCACTGTTGCACTGTTTTTGTCTAACTAAGCCTGCCTTTTCATTGCACTACATTATGTCACTCTGAAACTTCGGACAGAGTTTTCTGAAGGTGAAACAAGGTATTTTGTTGATGATTGGGCATTTACTGATGATCAAGTAAACATCAAAGCCAGGAATATAGATGTGTTGGTAGACTTTTAAACTCACAGAGCAGTGAGTTTGTTTCCTAAAACTCTTGTTCCACTTGCCCTGCCAAAATGCTCAGTGCTTGTTATTACTATATTATTAATTAGATTGTGAAGGTGGGGAGTTTCTGAAGGTGAAAGCAGAGATATTTGTGATAGATTGACATTTTTGATGATTGGGCATTTATTGATGATCAAATAAACATCAAGGGCAGAGTTATAAAGAAAGTGATTGACTTCTTAAAAAATCACAAGTGAAAGGTTTTTCTCTTAAACACAGTGGGATATTTTTTCACCTAACCACAAGGTCTCTTTCTTTTCCCACTGTGTGGTCTCCATAGAAGTCTGCTGACAGGAGCCTGTTTCAAGGTAAATGACCTAAAAGAGCAGGGTTATAATTTTTGAAGGTTGGTTTCAAAGACAAAAATACAAGTGCAAGCAGGCCTCCAAGCAAAATCACAAGAGGGGATTTGTTCAAGACTGTGCACAAAGAACCTACAAAGCAGCTCTTACATATAGTGCCATTGTGGAAGATATAATGAGGTACATGTTGGAAGAATTGTTGTTAATATAAGTGTTGAGGGGAGCTTATTCAAGGGAAGCATTGTTGCATTTCAACCAAACCAGATAATATATGTCCGTGTGCAAGTGGCCATTTTCAATCCAGCAGGGCATTGTTCATAAAAGGCAGTTGGTTTCGTCCAAAGCATAGTTAGGTCAAAATGCCTCCAAAGCAAGACAACAGGACAACATGACAGTGGTGAAGATCAGCAGAAGCGGGAACCAGAGGAGGATAGTGCTGAGCAGCAGCAGCTCAGCAGTTTGAGCAACAGCATAAGGATGATGATCAAGAACAGCAGTTTTAAGGAGCGGCCGACACACGGAAAGAGAAGAAAGACATATCAGCTCTTGATATTTTGGCATCAGATTCGGAGCATGTTGCTATGGACCCTCGAGGGTCATGCATGCCAATTTTGGGCCTATTTCAGCAACTTTTGGTTTTTCGGCATTTTTTGGGTTTCGCCAAAAACTCATAAATCTTAATTTTATTGAAGGTGTCAGGGAGAGGACCGTAGTCTAATGGATTCCATAATTTCTTTTGAGCAGCTCTCCCGGCCATTTGGGACAATTTGAAGATCATTCGCCCCCTCAAATTGGCGAAAAACAGCCTCATTTTGCACATTCTGCCCGCCATATCAGCATGTCTGCTATTTTCTGGGTTTTTGCACACAGGTACAGTTTTGAGGGACTTTCGGAGATCGGATTGAGATGATTCCACTTGCATTGGAAAGAAGACACAGATAGCTTTCCAACAAGCCATCATGAGCTTCATTTCGACATCGGGAAGGCTTCCATTTGCATCCAGAAAATCAGGGGACCTTTTTCAGACATAAATATGAAGTATTTTTGCAATTTTTGAACTCCAAAAATATGCTTTTCCCAAATGTGCGTTAGGCTATTTTTATCATGGGAAAATCATGTAAAGTCAATATAATTTCCGTTTTTAGCAGGTTTTTAGATATTTTATGGGATATTTTGTGCCTTGGAGCTGCAAAATAAAGGATGATTTAGATATTTTGACTTGGCCAATGGGATAGCTAGTTGCTCCATGAGGTTTTCCTCCTTCTAGCCTATTTATCCCATGGTTCTCATTGTAAATCAGAGGCTGAACTTGAGAGAAAAATTAATGCATTGGTCATATGAGCTTTGAAGAATACATTTGAGTTATGATGTTTGGATTGCCTCTTGGATGCTTTTGAGGAATGTTGAAGGCTTGTTGATGGATTCCTTGACATGGTAGAATGGTATAGTGCTTCTCAATGTTGTTTTGTCTTCTAGTTTTCACTCATATTTCATTTTTCTTGCTGCTATAGATCAGTAAAGATTGATTTTGAGACATGCCCATGGAGGCACCTCAAAATTCTTGAATCTTCATAGCTTGATGTTTTCTTCTCCCTTAGTTATGCTAAAGAATTCTTAGCTGCTCTTTAGTAACCTAAGGTGTTGTTGCTAAGTTTTATTCATCAGTTCCATGTATGTTGAGTAGGATGTATGGTTTGCCCTACCTACCTATCATCTGCCCATAGTTCTGTCCATAAAACTTTCTCTTTGACTGATTTGTTGATCATTTTGTTGAACCAAGGAGGCCTAGTCCCGATCTAGCCCTTTGCCTAAAACTATGAAAACTTATTTATCCAAGTGCCCAATGACTTAGAGACTATGTTTAGGCGTTCCGGCATAGTTTATGAGTTGTTAGTTTGTCTCATGTGTTTTCCCCAAAGTCTGATAGCCATTTCCCGAAGTTAGAGGGTCTTATACCTCTATGTATGGCTGGAATGTTTGATTTCTATGTATTGATTAACTTATAGTTATTCCTAGCATGATTAATGGCTTGCTATTACATGTTTATGTCTGCTATTAACTAGTTTGCACTTGAAATCCCTTGTCTTTCACCAACTTATTGTTCATTTACTCCATTTTGCCCAGAGATCCAGACTGCCGTAGCTGACCACCGATCGTGGTGCTCACCACCGCTCTCAACTCTCATGGGCATGAGACTTCTGATTGGCTGCTTCTCTACGAGAGTGACCCAGAATTCGGCCACACTTACAAGGCACTCTTTTCACCTCCAAGATGCACTTTTATGTCACTTGGGACACCTTTGTGTTCCTTCAAGTGAGCATGCCAAGATGATATGGGAAGCACACTACAGTCGAGTCGCTGGGCATTTCGGGGTCGAGAAAACAGTAGCAATACTACATAAGTATTTCTATTGGCCGAACCTTCGAAAGGATGTCGAGAAGCACATCAGATCCTGCACTGCTTGTGCCATTGCCAAACCGACCATCAAGAAGCAAGGCCCATATACTCCACTACCTACCCCTAGTCGACCGTGGGAATCCATCTCCATGGATTACATGTCGGGCCTGCCTTCTACTAAGAATGGAAATGACTGTGTTTTCGTGGTCGTTGACAGATTCTCAAAGATGGCCATCATGGCGGCTTGTAAGAAGAATATCACAACAGAAGCCACTGCTAAACTCTTCTTTGAACGAGTGTGGGTGCACTTTGGGATCCCACAGTCTATCATATCAGATCGAGATAGCAGGTTCCTCAGCACATTTTGGTCCAGCCTCTGGTCAATGTTGGACACAAAGCTCACCAAGTCCACAGCCTTCCATCCCCAAACAGATGGCCAGACAGAGGTCGTCAACAGAATGATTGTACACATTCTGCGCATGTACAACTCAAACCATCCACGCACATGGGACGAGAGCCTCCCCTATGTACAACACAGTTATAACCGGGCTCTCCACAGTTCAATTGGCCATAGCCCCTTTCAGGTGGGCTTGGGATTCCAACCACTATGTCCCATTGACATAGCCATGCCGTTTGCAACTGCTCAGGCCGATTCAGCTCATGTCCAGTCTGAAGTTGACAAAGCAAGTAGCTTCATCGAGCGCATTCAACACATCCGCCAACAGGTTCATGATATATTGGACAGAGCCAATGCGAAGTACAAGCACCGCCATGATCAACACCGGGTGCCACACAACTTCCAGGTGGGTGACAAAGTATGGCTACATTTGCAGAAGGAGCGCCTCACTGGACCCCACCGCAAGCTTCGGCCGCTCCGATACGGGCCGTACACCATCACCAAGGCTGTAGGGAACAATGCATTCGAGCTCAGTATTCCACCATTCCTTGGTCTGCACCCAGTCTTCAATGTGGATCGCCTTCGTCCTTACTTCCCACCTCTACTGGACACCTCGGACATTGCGGAACAACTCACACCAACAGAGTTAAATCCAGACTGCATGGAACAGGCCACCACAGATTGTATCATGGACATGCAAATCAAGAACACTCGCCAGCAGAAGATCCAACTATATCGGGTTGTCAAAGCTGGCCAACTCCTGCACCAAGGAAAGTGGTTCACCACGGACCAAGTTCAGCAGAAATTTCCTCATCTCATGGAGGAACTTAACGCAATGGGGACCATTGCTTCCTAAGGGGGGAGGAATGATCCAGGTGGATATTGGTGGCCACCCACTTATTCCACTTGGCCCCCCACCATTGTCTCTTTCAGTTTTTCAGTTTCGGCATAACTTACTATTTTTAGCAGTTTTTCGGGTCCTGAACTTCCGGAGCCGTTTTGAGGCCCTAAACGACGTTTTTGGGTATGAAAGCGCCAGCGAATTTTCTGATAAAATTCGTCCCGACAGCTGTAGTCCTCGGATAGAGCTTTCTAATGATGTATCATATGCGTCAAACGGAGATAGTATGCCAAAGTTACGTCCCTGGGAAGTTGAAACACCAATTTACCCAAACGGGGCCCATAGTTTTGGCGCTTCATCTCCTAGGGTTAGGTTTTTTGGGATGTTTAGGGTTCTCCATTGTTTCTCAATAATAAATACGCCCTCGCGCCTCATTGTAAAGCAGTTCAGAGGTCTGTAGCCACCACATCTCTTCTCAGAGATAGCTACCAGTACCCTAGCTAGTTTTATTTCCATTGTCTGTAAGCAAATTTCAGTTCTTTGATATTAATGAAATGAAGTGTTATTTCCGCTGCATATCTGTATTTATGGTTATGTGTTTATTCTGTTGCGTTCCTGCATAAATCCGGATCAGAAGCCCATGTAAAGGATGGCTCTACGAACAAGTCATGATTTTTAAAAAGTCAGCAAGTGAAATGGGTTAAATAGTCATGACATGATGGGATCAATCCTATGGAAAGTGATCAGAATGGAGGCTAGTATACAAAAATGCAATGGAAAGTGAATTCTATAACCAGCTATATGCCTGTTCAGAATCAAATACTTGCCATGACAGGTCAATGGTCATGGATCTAAAGGAAAATTGGAAATATCTCAAATTCACTAGAATGTACCTAAAAATAACTTTTCCCAACACTAACAAGCCAAAAGGTTAAATAGCCTTAATCAAATTCAAAAAATAGACACAAAAGAAATTTGTGAAAGAGCTATGGAGAAAAAAAACCCTCTTCTTGCAAATAGAGAAACCAACCACTGAATCACCTCAAATTAGTTAGGTAAGCCTTGTACTCATCTTATTTTTCAATTTCATTCCTATTTCAATATTTTTTTTAGATTTTTGACGTTAAGAAATATATTTTCTTTGAAAACCTCTACGTATACGTGGGTTCGTCTTGAGGAATTCACGTATAGATGTGACTGTGTCCGAATGAAGTTGCGTATGTGCAGAATGGAATTCAAAAACTTGTATCTAATTGGTCAATTGATGAAATTTTCCAGGATGATTATTAGCTGGAGAGAAAGAGAGCACAGTGAAATTGATAATGAAGTGATGGAAGAGATAAATGACTGTGGGAGTAATGAATCAATAACAAGGTTATGTCTTCTCCTAAGTAAAAAATTAAAACCATCCCAAATGGAGAAAAGACTTAGCTTTTTTTTTATGCTTTGTTCAAGGGAGACACAACTGACACTGTAGTTGCCATCAAGTTTGGAAGTATTGTCCCATTCCCGCTCTTTTTCAAATATTTATTTTTTTTGCCTTTTTCGTATTTAAAAACTTGAAAAAGAATAAAAGAATTCCTATAGTAAAATGGATAAAATGAGTGTCGGTAAATAGATGCACTAGTTCTTGGGATAGGAACAATCCTATGCTCAATGCAAGGAGGAAAAAATTGGAAAGTGACACTCAAAGGAGTGTTCCATCCATGGGTGAAGGTGTCAAGTCGCAAAGGCTAAGTGATTGCATGGTTAACTTGTACAGAAGGACATGGTCAAAAGAGGGCTTAAACATGAGTCCAAATGAAGTTGGCTAAAGGCCAAGATAAACAAGTAGTCGATATGTAATGCAGTAATACAACTCGACTACACATGTGAGCCTCTAAGGTAAATGGATAGAATAAATATAGTGAAGAAGAAGAATAATGAAGCTTCAATATACAAGTCATGGCGTGACTAAAGAGGACTCATGAGCCTACACAAATTTCAGCAAGGGTGACAAATTATAGCGAGAAACTAACGAGGAAGCCCATGTAAAGGATGGCTCTACCACCAATTCATGATTTTTAAAAAGTGAGCAAGTGAAATGGGTTAAATAGTCATGAAATGATGGGATCGATCCTATGGGAAGTGATCAGATTGAGGCTAGTATACAAAAATGCAACGGAAAGTGAATTCTATAACCTATATGCTTGTTTAGAATCAAATACCTGCCATGACAAGTCAATGGTCATGGATCCGAAGGAAAATTGGAAATATCTCAAATTCACTAGAATGTACCTGAAAATAACTTTTCCCAACACTAAGAAGCCAAAAGGTTAAATAGACTTAATCAAATTCAAAAAATAGACACAAACGAAATTTGTGAAAAAAATTCAAATTTTAGGCATAAATAAGCAATTTGACTCACATTTTGGTAATTTGTGCTATGCAGAAGTGGAAAAAAGAGCTGGAGAAAAAAACCCTCTTCTTGTAAACATAGCAACCAACCACCAAATCACCTCAACTTAGTTAGGTAAGCCTTGTACTCATATTATTTATCAATTTTATTCCTATTTCAAGAAATTTTTAGATTTTTGACGTTAAGAAATATATTTCTTTGAAACCCTCTACTTATACGTGGGTTTGTCTTGAGGAACTCATGTATAGATGCGACTGTGTCCGAATGAAGTCACGTATGTGCAGAGCAGAATTCAAAAACTTGTATCTAATTGGTCAACTGATGAAATTGTCCAAGATGACTATTAGTTGGAGTGAAAGAGAGCACAGTGAAATTGATAATGAAGTGATGGAAGAGATAAAAACCCTTGGAGTAATGACTCAATAACAAGGTTATGTCTTCTCCTAAGTAAAAAACTAAAACCATCCGAAATGGAGAAAAGACTTAGTTTTTTGTTGTGCTTTGTTCAAGGGAGACACAACTGACACTGTAGCTGCCATCAAGTATGGAAGTATTGTCCCATTCCCTCTCTTTTTCAAATATTTAATTTTTTTGTCTTTTTCATATTTCAAAGCCTAAAAAAGAATAAAATAATTCCTATATTACAATGGATAGAACGAGTGTCGGTAAATAGATGCACTAGTTCTTGGGATAGGAACAATCCTATGCTCAATACAAGGAGGAAAAAACTGGTAAGTGACACTCAAAGGAATGTTCCATCCATGGGTGAAGGTGTCAAGTCACAAAGGTTAGGTGACTGCATGGTTAACTTGTACAGAAGGACATGGTCAAAAGAGGGTTTAAACATGAGTCCAAATGAAGTTGGCTAAAGGCCAAGATAAACAAGTAGTCAATATGCAATGCAGTAATACAACTCAACCACACATGTGAGCCTCTAAGGTAAATGGACAGAATAAAGATAGTGAAGAAGAAGAAGAATGAAGCTTCAACGCATAAGTCATGGTGGGACTAAAGAGGACTCATGAGCTTACACAAATTGTAGCATGGGCCACAAATTCTAGCAAGGAACTAATGAGGAATCCCATGTAAATGATGGCTCTACCACCAAGTCTTGATTTTTAAAAAGTCGACAAGTGAAATGGGTTAAATAGTCATGACATGATGGGATCAATCCTATGGAAAGTGATCAGAATGGAGGCTAGTATACAAAAATGCAACGGAAAGTGAATTCTATAACCTATATGCCTGTTCAGAATCAAATACCTACCATGACAGGTCAACAGTCATGGATCCGAAGGAAAATTGGAAATATCTCAAATTCACCAGAATGTACCTGAAAATAAATTTTCCCAACACTAACAAGCCAAAAGGTTAAATAGCCTTAATCAAATTCAAAAAATAGACACAAACGAAATTTGTGAAAAAAATTCAAATTTTAGGCATAAATAAGCAATTTGACTCACATTTTGGTCATTTGTGCTATGCAGAAGTGAGAAAAAGAGCTCTCGAGAAAAAAACCCTCTTCTTGAAAACAGAGCAACCAACCACCGAATCACCTGAAATTAGTTAGGTAAGCCTTGTACTCATATTATTTATGAATTTTGTTCCTATTTCAAGAAATTTTTTAGACTTTTGATGTTAATAAATATATTTTCTTTGATACCCTCTACGTATATGTGGGTTCATCTTGAGGAACTCACGTATATATGCGACTATTTCCAAATGAAGTCGCGTATGTGCAGAGCGGAATTCAAAAACTTGTATCTAATTGGTCAATTGATGAAATTTTCCAGGATGACTATTAGTTGGAGAGAAAGAGAGCACGGTGAAATTGATAATGAAGTGATGGAAGAGATAAACAACCGTGGGAGTAATGACTCAATAACAAGGTTATGTCTTCTCCTAAGTAAAAAACTAAAACCATCCCAAATGGAGAAAAGACTTAGCTTTTTTTTGTGCTTTGTTAAAGGGAGACACAAATAACACTGTAACTGCCATCAAGTATGGAAGTATTGTCCCATTCTTGCTCTTTTTCAAATATATTTTTTTTTGTCTTTTTCATATTTCAAAGCCTGAAAAAGAATAAAAGAATTCCTATAGTACAATGGATAGAACGAGTGTTGGTAAATAGATGCACTAGTTCTTGGGATAGGAACAATCCTATGCTCAATGCAAGGAGGCAAAAACTGGTAAGTGACATTCAAAGGAATGTTCCATTCATGGGTGAAGGTGTGAAGGCGCAAAGGCTAAGTGATTTCATGGTTTACTTGTACTGAAGGACATGGTCAAAAGAGGACTTAAAGATGAGTCCAAATGAAGCTGGCTAAAGGCCAAGATAAACAAGTAGTCAATATGTAATGCAGTAATACAACTCGACTACACATGTGAGCCTCTAAGGTATATGGACAAAATAAAGATAGTGAAGAAGAAGAAGAATGAAGCTTCAATGCATAAGTCATGGAGGGACTAAAGAGGACTCATGAGCCTACACAAATTGTAGCATGGGCAACAAATTCTAGCGAGGAACTTGTTATCACTCAGATTTTCCTTGAAGTTGTCGGAAAGAGGAAAGGGGTTCGAGGTAACCACAAACCAACTTTTAGGTACAGAATCTAGTCAATCTGTACCCAGAGAGGGCTCTCTCTGTAAAATTTAAGTTTTTTTTGAAGGATATTAGGCTAGTTATGAAAGTTCGGGGATTTTGATTGAAATTGGGTGATGAAATTTTATAACAGAGGGTAAAACTGAGTATTCCAGGCCATTGGGCTAATGGAGTCAAAGAAGATGGCTTAACTGGATTAAGTTTTCTCAACAAAAGATGGTTTCACAGGGCAAGGTAATCAAATAGGGAACAATTATAGATCTAAAGTGAATGGAATGGACTTGAAATAGGTGAAGGGCAACTAAGAATCCTTCAACATATTCAAAAGGGGGAACTTGAATGATTATTAACAAAGAGCAATTAATAATTCTTTATCAAATAATCAAAATTCATAAACTAGAAAAACAGGAGCAATTAAGAATTTACTGTTTAAACTAGTTCAGAAGAAAACATTTAGAATAACAACGATTAAAAACAGATTGCACTTAAGCACTTTCTGATTTATTCCTTTTCGTTAATTATTCAGATATGAGACACAGATGATATAATAAATAAGTATAACACTTCAAAACATAGGAGATAGATGACTTATTGATCCATAGTCTGACGCAAGAATCCTGTAAAAATTCTTTTGCATCAATTCCTTATCCAGCTGGCCACACAAAATTTCTCCAACAACACTTTATTCCAAAATAGTCGATGTTACAGCAGAGTCTAAGAATCCACCCCCTCAATACTCCAATTGAGGGAGTATTTATACAAAAAATTATAAAAAATATCTCACAAAAAAATGAGATATAATCTAGGATGACTCATAAGTATTTTACAACAAACTAAAGACAGATGGTCTCGTAGATAAGAGAAATGATAACTGATGTTGTGCTGTTTCCTTCTTTTGAGAATGTGCTAGAGGCAGGCCCTATGATTGGGCTTGTTGCTATCCTCTTTAGTAATTATGTGTTGGCTGCTCTGTTTTACTGATACTCTTTAACTACACTGATACTCTTTAACCTCTGTTTATCTTCTTATCCTTCTTATCATGACTTACTATAGTAAATAATAAAAAATTCTTGTAAGGATTATTTTTTACAAAAGTTCTAACATTGCTTCCCACCATTTAGCTTTTGGTATTCTGGTCCTTTGCAGCTTCCTCAGAGTTTCATCTATCTCTGTATATCTAAATAAAGTAGGTTGAATTGGGAACAAATGCTTTACCTCATGCTCAAGATAAAACAAATTTTCCAATCTGTCATGAATATTTTTTCTTGTAGGCGATGCTGCTGCTGATGAACTAGTTGAGGAACTAGACTGATTGTCAACATGCTTGTTAAATTTTTAAACATAAATTTCAAGGTACATTAGTTTATCCTCTGAAACTAAAGGGCCGACAATCCTTTATTCAACATAATATCCAATCTTTTTATGAAAGCATTGATTTCTTCTTGCATATCAGAGCATCTTCGTTCTAAATTCTGCATCAGATTTATTTTAGTAAAAACTCTTTTAATCTCCAAAATTGTTCTTGTCCTGTCTTGAATGCCAAGTTCTTCAAGTTGATACCTGTTCTTAGTATTTAGAAATTGTATAAGTTCATTGGCTTCTTCAAGCAGGTTTCCTAATTCTTCTCTTGCTTTTAGAATTTCTTCCGCAACCAATTTAAATAAATCATTCTGCTCGTACATTATTTGAATTGATGGCCAAACATCTTCTATTGACTGAATGATGTTGTCCCAAAGAATTTATTTTATTTCCTTTAAAGGCCTCTCCAATGTGAGATCCTTCTCCAATGCTTTAACCAATTTTTCCAACCTGTTGACCTCTCTTGTTTTCTCTGCAACGCTTATCTTTGAGAGATCATATTTCTGTTCTAAAGTGGTGAATTGTACCTTTGCTTTTTGGAGCTCTGTTAGTTGGAGTTTCAATTCATCCGTTGAATTTATTAATTATTCGGTACTTAAATTAGAAGTATTGCCCTGTGATAATTCTGTTGGCTGACCTGTCATGGTTGTACCTGTAATTACTTTTGTTGTAGATGCTGGAATATTAGGTTTCTTGTCTTTCAATCCATTTTCAAGCTCCTTTTCAGTTTCATTAAGTTGCTCATTCAATTTCAAGAGCAAGTCCATCAATTATTTTTTAGAATTTTGCTTCATGATTTCTGCAGTCTATGGATGTCTTGAGGCTGGTAATTTTAGTTGTTTTCTCAAGGCTGCAATATCATCATCTTTTTTCTTGATCAAGGCCTCTATACCCTTGACATCTTTAGGATTATGACCCAGTCCAATGATTATTTCCTCCAAAGTCTTTATTCTGTTATCCTTAGCCTGAGAGGAGGTTTTTTAAAGCTGCAATTGTGCATTAGTATTCTCCAAAGAATCCTACAATTTATGGGTGATCATTAATTTATCAGTTAGAGTAGAATAAATCATTTCACCTATTTGTTTGTGTAACTCAATTTGATCCAAAGGATGAATATCCTTTGCTATGACTTCAAAATTAGTTCTGATATAATCTGCAACTATTTGAGGTTGCTGCACTTTGGGTTTGAAGTGACTCATTACCATCTTACCCTGCTGGATGTCATAGGCTAACATCAATCTTTATTGATTCTTAGGAGCCATATTCAAATATTGATTGTAAACTTGAAGTTTTAGTGGATCATTTCTGACCTTTATATTTACGAATGTCATTTTAATATCCCAGGCATCTTTCGTTGGTGGTTTGAAAGAAGATACTTCTACACTCTGCTGCCTTTGTAGTCCTTTTCTCTGAGAATTAGTGGATGTTCCACTGACTGTACATGTTTGTTGACTGCCTAGTTCTTCTCTCCTCTGACTATCAGAGATTTCATGAACAAATTCCACTTCTGGAAGAGGATTTAGTTTTTGTCTTTTAACATCAGGCTGTTCTGAAGACCCATTGATAGGGGTAGCTACTTCAGCATCTCTCTTTTTTACTCTTTTCTACATTGAGAGGAGTTTGTAAAATTGACATTTCTGCCACATTGGTTTGAGTAGGAGAAATCTGTATTTGACCCTGTTCTTTAGAAGTTTCAGGCTGTTCTGTCATTGTAAATTTCTCTGTAACTTGTATATCAGCTTATTTCTGTTTTCCTTTAGATTCTACTATAGCCAATGCACTGATTTCCTGTAAATTTTGCTGGGAAGTTCCAACAGAAGAAGGACCAATCCCTGGTCTTTGCACCTGTCCAAAAGAGTCTAGGTCAAGCATTTTTTCAAGGTCTTTCATAACATTGTCAACATTGACCTGTTCACCGTCTTTTTCTATCAATGTCCCTTCCATCCATTCATCAATATTGGCATATTGTTCAATTTCTGGGATTCTTTGATGAAGGTATGGTGATAATTTGTTTTTCATTCTTCTATCACAAATAAATCTGTTTGGGTCATAAGGTACCCAGTAGAAACTTTTTTTTAATTTGAGATAGTCTTCTAAGATTCTTTTAGCTTCTTTTCCAGCATCCCTAGAGTTACAGACAAAAGGACCTAATTGACTTTTAATCCTGAGTTGGGATTTTTTCTTTGCATTGCAAAAATGGACTATGTTAGAATTTATCATCTGCCTGAAATACTCTAAGGCAAAAAGCCTCATTGGGACATATTTTGGTAACTTAAAAGGGCATAACTCACATCCATATATTCTGATTTTTGTGTGATTTCGATATAGGTACCAATCACCTATCCTGTATTGCTTTGAGAGTTGGAGAATTTTCTTGATGTCACTATTGACCCTAGGAGGAGAGACTCCCGCTATCAAGGTGGTTGCAGGGTGTACAAATAGGTCAATGAACTCATTGTAAGAATAAGGAGAATCAGAGGAATTATGAGTAATGGCAGACCAAAAAATTACAGACCTAGGATTTCCTTTGGCATCAAGTTTCTTGACCTGGAAAGGGAAACTCTCTGATTGATAGTAAAGCATGAGATGGTATATAACAGAGGAATATTTGAACACTCTTTCATTCTCTAATATCATGAACTGATCATGGATTTTATCAGCGATGTAGGAAGAAAAATCATACTTGACAGCAGGGGGTTGTCCAGGGGTGAAAACTGACAACAATACTAGGGTTAATTGATCAACATATTCACTAGTATTGAAACCCATTATAGAGGATATCATATTCAAAATAAGCCTGCCCACATCAGTGAAAAAGGTATAACCATAAGGGGGAGAACCTTTGGGCTGATGTTATGGCAACATAAAGGTTTGGTAGATGCGGTTTAACTCTTCATGGGATAAATTGGAAGATTTATCAAGTATTTCTCCCATGGAAAGGGGAGTCAAGGCTTGACCAGGTTGAAATTGTAACATTTCATTAATAGACTGAGTAGTTACGGGGAAAAGGATGTTTTGACTCAGAGAAAAGACTGCTCGTTGATTGGGATCATAATTTGCATGGCAATAATGGATTATTTCATGAAAAATGTGGACTGAGGGGAGAAGATACATGGGAAGATTACATTCCCATAGTCCAAAAATGTCAGAACCATTCAGGTAGTTATCTCTGCAGTGGAAAAACATTCGAAGAGGATTTTCACCGAGGACGAGGTCTTTGATTTGGAAATCTCTATCTGCTAAAAGTAGATAGTCTAAATCTCTGTGAGGGGCATTCAGGGGTGCGATATTCAGAGCCATGGGAATTTCCATTTCTGGTTCTTGTGGATTCAGAAATGAATTCGGGTTTTGAAAAAAAAACAAGTACAATCATAGGTTTGGGACTATGACTGCAATTTTGGGAATTGAGGAATGAACTAAAGACTAATCTTGAACCTTGTTTCAGTTTTTTGTGCGGAATTTAAAACAAAAACCAGGATTTTTACAGAGTTCAGCGGGAATTTAGGTAAATACCTGTTTTCTGAGAAATGAACAGTGACTAAACAGGTGTTAGCTATGGTAGATGAACTCTGGAATACTCGACTATAATTTTCCTCAGCAAGGTAGCAGTTGGTAAACTTCGACAGTTGATTTGGAATTCGTTGCATGGGACACTGGTCACTGTATGAGATAGTGAAAATGACACAGGTTCTTTTGTTTTATTTGCAAAGTCAAAGGTTAGCGGGTTTTTTATTTTTTTAATGGATGACGTCAGCAAGTATGGTGGTTTCATCACGGAAGGCAAGAGGTAAGTGGTTTCCATCGCACAAATTTTGGGGACGGGCAGTTTTCAGCGGAAGGCGAGCGATTCCACACGATGCACGACACGTGGCGCGACACTGTTTAGAAAACCTCTTGGCCATCGCGCGTTATCGTTCGGACGTGGATGGGCAATGATATGAATGACAGCCGTAGATATCAGATTGATTTTTCAAACGGTCATCGGGAAAAGAAGATGACAGGGAATTAATATGGCGGGCCTAATGAAATTGATTATGAAATAATCGCATCGGGGGCATTTTGATTGGTGGATTAGGTTATTAATTAACCATGAGGGTTAATTAATCCATTTTATACAACGGAGTGTCAGGTTTGTTTATTAATTGGAAACTCAACCAATTAGTCACTTTTAATAATTATATGGTTATTTTTCAACCAACGGGCGGAATATTACATTAATTGGGAATTTTAAAAATTAAAATAATACGGGAAAAGGGGAAATTTGCAGGGATTTAAATAATAAAGTTAAAAGTTAATATGAAAAATGAAAGGAAGCGCTAAGTGTAAAACATCAGGTTAATGTATTTAACTTATGCTTGAATGAATAGCGTTTTTATGAAATATTGCATAATTTTCCTAAGTAAAATGGGATTTTACTTAGGAAAATATTTTTTTAGAAGTGAATGAATGTCATGATGAATGATTTTAATTACTTAAGCTTTTCCAATTATTGGGCCAAGGGTCCGATCCCTCCAAAAGTCAAGGAAATGCCTTGAGCCCCTCTAATTTTCAAATGCCTTAGTACTTAGGGGAAATTAGTGAAATTTTTAGGGAAAAATGAGAAGGGAAGTTAATAATTTTGACTTTTCTTTGCTTGAAATTCTTCCAGTATAATGTCTGCCTTTGCACTTGTGATGAAAGTAAAGATTTAACACATCTAGAGTCATTATCCATCACATGTAATTTTGCAACATCATCTACCTACCCTACCTACTTTACCCTACCATTTTTCTTCTTTATTAGGGTGCACTTAGACTGGCAAACCCTTATCACACTTTTTCTTTTACATGTGGAAATCTATCTAAATCTATCCTTATTACATCCAAGGGCTCAGATTAAACTGTTGAGCTCCTTTTATTTACTCTACCTATCTACTTATCTGCCAAGATTAAACAGTTTGGTTAGATTTTATTCTCTATCTCTAAAACATAAAATTGAAAGATGAACCAGCCAAGCTTAAATTGTTTGACTGTTCATAAATTGTGGCATATGATACAATTTGCACACAATTTTTTTTATTACATAAGAGAAAAAAGTAGTGGCATTTAGGCTTGCACACTTTCCTTGGCCTTTCTTTTGGTGGGGTTCATTTTCTTTTACTTTTTTGGCCACTTTATTCTTTTCACCATTTGATTTTTTTTTTTAGGGTATACCCTCTTTACATTTTAAAATTTTTTTGATCTTTTGACAATATGAGAAACCTTTGCAACAAGAAAAGGTATGAACATATTACATATCTCATCAAGTCAATCATGATATATGAAACCTATTGGTATAGGAGTCTAACACTGGCTCCACTTGGGGATGGCTTTTCCTGGTGAAAATTCAAGAACAGTAGGTCAGTTGCCCTCAGAATGATTTTGATTGGGCTATGGAATCTTCTTCTACTTGTTGCTTTATTGTATGTATGACAGTAATACTTCTGAGGCTTAGGGATTTCTCTTCAGGCTTCAACTCCAGTAAGTTACTATCCACTCAAAACTGATACATTACAAAGGATATAGTATGTACATGTTAAAAATCAGGATATCCTAATAAATAAGATCAAAGTAATGTTTCAACATTTGACCATTAACTGGTCCTTCTTCAGTTTTTGTGCCATCCAAGTTTTTCAGAAAATATGTATTATTTCCTTGTAAAGCATGAATAATATAAGGTCCTTTCCATAGGAAGTCAAACTTTCCATGTTTTCCCTTATCCTCTCTTCTAGAATCCCATCTTAAAACTTTGTGTCCCAGTTGGAAATCTTCTACGTTGGTCCTTTTATCAAATATGTTCTTTAGTTTCTCCTACAATACTTGGGATCTTTGATAAACTTCCTCTCTGGTTTGTTGCAAATTTATAGTCTGATTTATTCTCCTTTGAATGTCATTAGGTTCAACCTGAGCTTCTTGAAGTAATTTCATCACAGGAACTCCTAAAGATGAAGGAAATACAACTTCAATACCATAGACTAACTCATAAGGACTGGTCCCAATAGATTTTTTGGTGGTGAGTCTGTATGCCCATAGTGCATTTGTAAGTTTCTTGTGCCAATTTTTCTTGTTTTCCTCCAATAATTTCTTAATAATATTAATGAGACTTTTGTTGGAAGATTCAGCCAGTCCATTACCCTGAGGGTAATAGGCTGTGGAATGGCTTAAGGTGATATGATATTTATTACAGAAACTTATCATCTTCTTAGATTTGAAGGCAGCAACATTATCAGTTATAATTTTCTCAGGACAACCAAATCTTGATAATATATTGGTTTCTAGGAATCCTATAATCACAGTGTCATTGGCTTGTCTGGAAGGAATTGCTTCTATCCATTTGGTAAAATAGTCTGTAGCAGTAAGGATCCATTTGTTTTGGCCAGAAGAAGGGGGATGGATTTCTCCAATGAAATCCAGGCCCCATTGTTGGAAAGGTTTTTTAGTGGAAATTGGTTTCAGGGGTAAAGGTAATAGTTTTCTCTTGCCTTCAAAAATTTGACATTTATGGCAAGTAGTAACAAATTTATTTACATCAGAGAACAAGGTGGGCCAATAAAATCCAGCTCTTAGGATCTTGTCTGCAGTTTATTTCCAATAAAGGTGTCCACCACAGTCTCCTGCATGGAATTCATTGAGAGCCTTGTCAGCTTCATATTTTAACAAACAATTCAATAGAATACCATCATGATTTTTCCAAAAGAGAACATTATCTAAAATACAAAACTTTAAAGATGTCATATTTAAAAACCTTTTCTTTGTTCTGGATAACCCTGGAGGAGCTTGCAGGTTTAAAAATACATAAATTATATCAGCATACCATGGTGAATCTAAGAAGGCCTGGCTGATTTGTGGAGTCGCCATCTCCTGTTCGTCATCCAGTTCATTAATATCGAGGGCTTGGCAATTTGTTTCTGTCATGAGTTGAGCCAATTCCTGTCCCTTTATCAGCTTTGTAGGTTTTATTTCAATATCATACTCTAATATGGTAGCAATCCATTTACCTCTTTTTCCCTCAATTCCATCTTGAGTTAAGATGTCTTTGACAACAGCATTTGGTACATAGGCTATCACATGGGAATACAATATATAGATTCTAAAATATTTAATGGCTTTTACAAGTGCAAAAGCTTGTTTTTCCATGATGTTTTATTTTAATGATGCATCTATTATTGCTTTACTAAAAAAGGCTATAGGTTTTTCACATCCTTGATCATCCTTTTGTAATAAAACAGCTGCTACAGTGTGTTCTGATGCGAATGAAAATATTATGAAATCTCTATCAAATTGTGGACTGGTAAGAACTGGTGTTCTAGTCAAAGCCATTTTAATTTCTTCAAATGCTTGTTTGGATTCTACTGTCCGTTTAATACTTGAATCCTTTCTTAACATGATAGTAAGAAATATAATTAGTTCAGCTAAGATAGATATGAATCTTCTCAAAAAATTGATTTTTCCTATGAAAGCTTGAAGTTCTTTAACATTTCTGGGATTAGGTATCTGCAGTATAGCTTCTATTATGGCAGGATCAATTCTAATACCATCTTTGGAAATGATATGGCCCGGGATTTTACCTTCTTCAAGACCGAACAAGGACTTCTTTGGATTCAAAGAGATACCATACTTTCTGCATTTTATGAATACTTGTCTGAGATGGTCCAAATGTTGCTGATATGATTTAGAAAAAAAAGTTAAGTCATCTAGACATATAACAATAAAGTCATGAATTTCTTTTGCAAATGCAATTTCCATTACTCTTTGGAAGGTTGCTCCAGCGTTTTAAAGTCCAAATGGCATCTTAACATACTTAAATGTGCCCCATGGTGTTGTAAAAGTTGTTTTTTCTTGGTCATCAGGATGAACCAGACCCATCTAAAAGAGAAATCCTTGAATCACCTACTACCCTTTGTAAAATGTGATCCATTTTAGGCAAAGGATAATTATCCTTCAAAGAAACCTTATTTACATTTCTTAAATCAACACATAATATGATCTCTCCAGTTTTCTTCCTTGTAGGGACTAAATTAGACACCCACTCTGAAAACCTAATGGGAGAAATTATCCCTGCTTCATACATTCGTTTGATTTCTTTTTCAATTAAAGGCAACAATACAGGGTTGATTCTTCCGAGTTTCTGTTTGAATGGTTTCTGATTTTCTTTCAGAGGTATTGTATGTTGAATTATAGAGGTGTCATATGATTTCAAGTCTTCATAAGTCCAGGCAAAGACATCCTGAAATTCTCTTATTAGTTCAATATATTTTAGTTTTTTATCAGGAGGCAAATATTTAGATAAATTTATTATTTTAGGATTTTCTTCAGTTCCCAAATTATATTCCTCAATATCAGCTTTCAAAGGTTCCATTTTGGGTTTCTTTAGAATATCGTTAGAATCAAAAATATCTTCTAGAGGAGTTAATCCTTTAGGCAAATGATTATCTTTCAAATTAATGATCTCAGATTCTTCCTCTATAATCTCATCAACCTCCATTTGTTTAAGGTCCTGCATTTATTTTTTAGTGAGCTTTGTTGGATGAAGCATTTGAATTGCACTCTCTTCTGAAATGTCTGTTTCTTGTTCATTTATTCGATCAGATTCAATGACTATATCTTCATCTATGTTACTGTTAGAAAGTTCATTCTCTAAAGTCAGGAAATTTTTAATTTGATTGTCATTTGCAAACACTTGCCAATTCTTAAAATTGTTTGGTATAGCTGGTCTATATCTAATCTCAGCTGTGAACTTATGATTAGGTTCGAATGGTAATTTACAAGTGCTAGCAAACATTGCAAGACTATGATCATGTAAATTTTGTTTTCTTGGGATTTTAGCAAGCTGAGTCTAAAGAAAGGTATTGAGAATCTCTACAACTGTTCCTCTATATTCTCTCAGTCTGGGATCGTTTGTCAAAAAGTGACCTTTGATCTGTTGAATGATTAAATCAGAATCTCCTATAACAGAGACTCTAATTGCTCCTAATCTTTTGACAAGTTTAAGCCCTAACAAAAGAGCTTCATATTCTGCCATATTATTAGTGCACTTAAAGTTTAATCTGTAAGCATGGCCTTCAGCATGATCATTTTCAAGGTTGTGTATCCAAATTCCAGCTCCTGCTCCTAATTTATTAACAAAACCATCAAATTCTAAATGCCAAAGAATTTCATGTTCGTAATTAGCATCGGGAGTTTCAAGAACTTTCTTAACAGTGAGATCTGGTTTTTTACTTTCTTCTGGTTTCTCTTGGGTATTTGATGTTTCTTTTTCCTCAGATATTTCCTGGATTTGAACATTGGATTTTTGTTTTGCAATTTATTTTGGTTCTGTTGCTGGTACTTCTAATTCAGTGGGAGGATCAAATTCAACATTATAAAGAATAAATGAATCCATATCAGAGTGTATTGATTAGATGGGGAAATTTTCAGGTTTCTCCTGACTACTGACTGCATTTTTCATTAAAGTTTCTCTGTATAGTCTCTTAGGTTGGCTGAACACTGAAATAGTAGCATATGACATATCCAATTGAAGAGATCCTCCGAGCTTTGCACCCCAAGATCTGGACAATAGCATACCATATTTTGGAGGAATGTCTGCTACTACTATATCCATCAAAATTGTTTTTGCAGGGTATTGAACCAATGAAACACACAAGTCTTTGATTAATCCTAAACATCTCACCTGATTTGAATCAAAGAAAAGATATCTTTGTATGGTCTGGTGATATCGAGGTTTAATCTCTCCATTACAGCCTTTGGCATTAGATTGTGAGATGCCCCAGAATCAAGCATGGCATTATGAAGTATTTTATCATGTATGTTCAATCTCACATAGAATGGAGGAGTTCCTCCACTTCTTGGTTTTCCATTTACTTCAGGGCCAAATAATAATCTAGGTTGATCATCAAAAACGTTTGCTAGTCATCACTTCCAGTAATATTAAGTGATATATTGATTTGACTTTAGTAGACATCATGTTTAGCTAATTCAGACAATGGAACAACTATTTTTAATTTGCCTACTTCAGCTTCTAGATTAAAAGGTTTCTTGGTCTGAGTTCTTGTATTTAGAACAACTGGATTCTCTTTATCTTCCATGTTTTCAGTATTTTTCTCCTTCTCAAGAGTGGGGTTGTGGGCTGAAGTTTTTTCCGAATCAAATTCTAGAGGTTCCTCTACATTTCCTTTGGGAGGAAGAGTATTGGAAAGTTGTCTATTATTCATTTGAGTATCGGATACCTCTTCAATTATTATTTTGGCGGGATTAGGATCTGATCTAGAAAGAATATTTACAGGGGTAGTACTGGTTTTAACTTTGAGGGGCTGTTTTGTAGCTTTCTGTTTACTCGTTTCCAGGACATCAATTCTTTTTCTCCTCAAATTATATTGCTTGTGAACTTCGTAAATGGCTGTGTCATATCCTTCCTTAAAGTCAAATGATTCTCCTGAATGGGTTTGAAATTGTTTAAGAATGTGAGCTTCTTGATCCTCTTAGGTCAAGAAAACTTCTGGTTCATTCTTGCATTAAGTAAAGTTGTTTATTTGAACATCTTCAGTTTGTTCCTCAGAAGTTGAGGCTTCAATATAATTTTCCTGGAATGGGGGCCTAATATTTTGGTTAGGACCAGTTTTTCCAGTATTTTGATTTTGGTTCCTTCTAAAATTTGGATTTCTTACAGTATTGCTCAGTTGACCATCCCAAGGAGATTTATTTTCAATTGTTTCTACTCTATCTCCTAGCCTTTCCATTCCTTTGATAATAGCATCCAGTTTCTTTTCAAAAGCTGTGGGTTCTTCGTTTAAAGGCATTCTCCTTTCAGCTCTGGCTCTAGCTCGTTTCTCTATCAGGTTGGATTCAACACTAACAACTATACTTTGCATTTCTTCTAATGTTTGAGGAGCTCTTTCCCTAATTTGATACACCATATCAGAATCAAATCCATCAGGGAATTTGATTAATACTGAATTTGGAGGAGGTCTAAGATTTTGGGGAATAGCATTGTAAGCATCATTAAACCTGGTGACGTAATCTTGCACAATCTCATTTGGTCCTCTCTTTATTTTTCCAAAGTCTGATAAGATTTGAAGAGGATCTTTCTTCTTTTCCCACCTGTTTAAAAATGACCTATAAAGAGCTTGTAAGTCAGTAACACTGTTTGCAGGAAGGGCTCTAAACCGGGTTCTAACTTCTCCAGTAAGACTTTGGACAAATATTCTCATTCTTACATCATCAACATCTATTTCATAAATTTCAAAATAATCGGTCATCTTTTTAGTATGCTGTTGTGCAGCGTAAGTACCAGAACCATCGAAAGGAGTGATTTTACTTTGGTAGTCTTGGGGCATAGCCCCTAGATTGGCTGGTAATACCAAAGGAGCATATCTGTTTTCCATTGCAGGTGGTAACGATGAAATAACAAGTGAGGTTGGTCTACGAGTGGTGGGTGGAGGAGTAGAAGGGGTAATTTGAGGTTGAGATATTTGAGGAAATGTTGATGAACTTGGAGAGGCTGAAGTGATCACAGAAATATTTGATATTCCTTCAGAGGTAAGCTCAGATTGTATGGAATTTCGCAAATGTTTATCAAGATGTGAAGTAACAAATTCAAATTTTAAATCTTAAAGAAATACTGGGTCTGGAACCAAATTGGACAACTCAGATTCAGAAAAATTTACAAATAAAGATGTTTCAAACTGCTCGTCAAAAGGTTCGTCCTCAAGATAAATCCACTTCATAGGACAGGATATTGATCTATAGAGAGGTCGAGAACTACCAAAGCTTTCTTGACTATCTTGTCTTCTAAGAATTCTGGGGATCAGATTCGGATTTTCAAACACAGGCAGAGGATTTGGGTCAGGATTAGCCCTGGTGTAACGAGTCCTTTCTGAAGCCAGGTTTCTAGGTGATATTTTTTGGTTTTTTATCTAAATGGAATGAACAATACAACTTCAAAAATCTCTTTAAGAAGTTTTAGATATTGGATTTAAATTTTCTTAAAGATTTATTTGACTAGAGGAACTGATAAAATGTTTGAAACCAAAGTTCAGTTCATAAACTAGACCAGAGATAGACTGAAGCAGCATTTATTTACTTATGCAATTGCAGAGCAAAAGCAGTTCAAAGGCTACCTAGCTAACTTTAGGCTCCGTCTGTAGTTTATAAAGTAAACAATAGTAACAATAAAATTATTCCGATCCCCAGTGGAGTCGCCACTATGTTATCACTCAGATTTTCCTTGAAGTTGTTGGAAAGAGGAAAGGGGTCTGAGGTAACCACAAACCAACTTTTAGGTACAGAATCTAGCCAATCTGTACCCAGAGAGGGCTCTCTCTGTAAAATTTAACTTTGTTTTGAAGGATATTAGGCTAGTTATGAAAGTTCAGGGATTTTGATTGAAATTGGGTGATGAAATTCTATAGCAGAGGGTAAAACTGAGTATTTCAGGCCATTGGGCTAATGGATTCAAAGAATATGGCTTAACTGGATTAATTTTTCTCAACAGAAGATGGTTTCACAGGGCAAGGTAATCAAATAGGGAACAATTATAGATCTAAAGTGAATGGAATGGACTTGAAATAGGTGAAGGACAACTAAGAATCCTTCAACATATTCAAAAGGGGGAACTTGAATGATTATTAAAAAAGAGTAATTAAGAATTCTTTATCAAATAATCAAAATGCATAAACTAGAAAAATAGGAGCAATTAAGAATTCATTGTTTAAACTAGTTCAAAAGAAAACATTTAGAATAACAACGATTAAAAACAGATTGCACTTAAGTACTTTTTGATTTATTCATTTTCGTTAATTATTCATATATGAGACACAGATGATATAATAAACAAGTATAACACTTCAAAACATAGGAGATAGATGACTTATTGATCCATAGTCTGACGCAAGAATCCTGTAAAAAGTATTTTGCATCAATTCCTTATCCAGTTGGCCACACAAAATTTCTCCAACAGCACTTGATTCCAAAATAGTCGATGTTACAGCAGAGTCTAAGAATTTATACAAAAAATTATAAAAAATATCTCATAACAAAATGAGATATAATCTAGGATGACTCATAAGTATTTTACAACAAACTAGAGACAATTGGTCTCGTAGATAAGAGAAATGATAACTGATGTTGTGCTGTTTCCTTCTTTTGAGAATGTGCTGGAGGTAGGCCCTATGATTGGGCTTGCTGCTGTCCTCTTTAGTAATTATGTGCTGGATGCTTTGTTTTACTGATACACTTTAACTGCACTGATACTCTTTAACCTCTGTTTATCTTCTTATCCTTCTTATCATGACTTACTGTAGTAAATAATCAAAAATTCTTGTAAGGATAATTTTTTACAAAAGTTCTAACATTTCTTCCCACCATTTAGCTTCTGGTATTTTGTTCCTTTGCAGCTTCCTCAGAGTTTCATCCATCTCTGTATATCTGTCAGCAAACCAAGGAGTTTGAGTAGAAATTGCAAAAATATATTCATCAGGGAATTGATCTTCAACTGGGGTATTGTCTTTGATGTTTTGGAGTCTAGATAGGAAATCAGCTACTGTGTTTTGTTTTCCAGGCCTATCTAGAATGGTAATGTTGAATTATTGTAAAAGCAATAACCATATTATGACTCTGCCATTAGTAATTGATTTATTCATTAGATATCTAATTGCAGAGTGATCTGTGTGAACAAAAGTTTCATAGCCTGTTATATAGTGTCTGAATTTGTTTATGGCATGAACAACAGCTAAATTTTTTTTTTCAGTTACAGTATAATTTAACTCTGAAGGAGTCAAATTTTTACTTGTATAATAGATGGCATAAAGAATCAGGTCTTTTTGTCCCAATACTGCTCCTAGAGCTGTATCTGAGGCATCTGTTGAAATATGAAAATGTAACTTCCAGTTAGGGCCCCTTAAAATAGGTGCTTCAAATAGTTTTGTTTTCAGGGTCTCAAAGGCTAGCTGGCAATCAGGATTCCATTTGAATTCACAGTCCTTGGTAAGTAATTTGAAAAGTGGAGATGCTATCTTGGTGAAGTTTTCTATAAACCTTCAATAATATCCTGTAAATCCGAGAAAACTCCTAACATCTTTTTGACAAATTAGAATAGATAAGTTAGAGATGACTTCAAATTTTGACTTATCAACTCTAATTCCATCCCCTGAAATGTGATGTCCTAAAATAATTCCTTCAGTAAACATGATAAAACACTTCTCATGACTTAGTGAAAGATTTGCTTCTTTACATCTCTTTAAAAAATTTTCCAAGTTTGCTAAAGCTTCTTCAAATGTGTTTCCATAAACTGTGAAATCATCCATATATACCTCTACACAATCATGTATTAGATCTGAAAAAATTCCTAGTACTGCCCTTTGAAATGTTGCAGGTGAATTGCATAATCCAAATGGCAATACTCGGTAAGCATAGGTACCCCAAGGACAGGTAAATGTGGTTTTGTCTTGATCTTCAAGTGCTACTTGGATTTGATTATAACCACTAAACCCATCTAAAACTTAGAAGTACTTTTTCCCAGCTAATGTATCTAATACCTGACCTATGAAAGGTAGGGGAAAATGATCTTTAAGAGTAGCTTTGTTTAATTCTTGGTAGTCAATACATACCCTCCATTTACCATTTTTCTTTGGCACAATTACCAAAGGAGAAACCCACTGACTATCTGAAATGGGATAGATAAAGTTAACATTTAACAATTTCTGCAATTCTTCCTTAACAATCTCCCTAAGATTTGGATTCATCCGTCTTTGAGGTTGTATGATTGGTTTACAATTTTCCTCTATGTAGATGTGATGAGTGCAAGTCTTGGGGCTTATCCCTTTCATATCAGTGTACTCCCATGCATATGCAGAAGAATGTCTCTGTAATATCTTGACTAGCTCTACTTGTTGAGATTTCTCTAGGTTCTTGTTTATGTTTAAAGTTTTTCCTGGAAATATCTCAATTGTAGAGCTGCCAAATTTATCCATGGAATAAAGAGACATCTGTCTTGATGATAAAAACTCAATGTTGGATTCTTCTTGAAATTTTTCATGTTTGTATTCCGAAGAGGATTCAAATTTTTCTAAAGTATTCAGAATTTGACTATCTTCACTAATTTCTGAAATTGTGAAGAGAGGTTGTAAGTCTTCTTCATCCTCTATCCATTGAGTATCATCTAAATCTGTAATTGTCCTTGCTGGAGGATACAAAGTGAATTTCTTAGTTGAAATACCATCAGAGATGTACATATCAACGGATCTACAACTAATGAAAGCATCAGCTGTAGCTAACCAAGGTCTTCCTAATATAATAGGGTGTCCTCCTAGATTATTCTTAGGAGTTAGGATCATAAAATCCACAGGATACTCCCAAGAATCTAGGGACACTGGAATGTATTCTATTACCCCATCAGGTTTGATCACAGATCTGTCTGCTAATTGTAATAATGTGGGTGTTGTTGGAACACCTAATCCTACATGGGTAGGTGTGGAATGCGAAAAGTCACAATGGAGTCCAAGTGACCTTGGAATGTGAAACCAAGAGTCACACCATTGTACTATAAATGTACATAATGTATAATGGAAAAATAAGAAAGCCTCACGCTTATCCTTCATTGTGTGTTGAGTCTTGTGTGTGTGTGTTTATTCTTCTCATACACCATGTATGTATTTAACATGGTGTTTAACATGGTATCAGAGCGGGCGATTGCTGGCCCTGCTCCAATTTGAGTGAGCCATTTGTGTTTATGGCCTGTGCATATCTGCAAAAATTCTTGACATTTTTGCAGCACTCAGAGTTTCTGCAGCATTATTTTTGCTGCCATTCAGAAGTGTTTTGAAGAGGAGCAGCATTCAAAATCCCAACATTCAGAAATTGGCAGCATTTAGTCATTGGCTTTGAAGAAAGGCAGCACTGCCCATCTGAAGGTTTTCATTCTAACGTTTTCCTGCAATTTCTGCATTTTAATTTCTGCACCATTTTGGAGCTGCTGGAAAAGTGTTTAAAATGAGTTTTTGGAAAATTCTGGGTTTTTCCTAGAAAGATTTCTTAGTTTTTTTATTGAAAATTTCAGCAATTCTGGGTTTCTCTGCTGCTGGAAAAATCATTTTCGCCAGTCTACAAGTTCCTGCAAATTATTCTGCTGTGTATCTAGAAAAAATCTGCTATATATTTGGAAGAAAAAAAAAAATTTCTGCGGCTAGATTTCTTACTCCTCTTTGCTGTTCTTATAAAAAAAAATAAAAATAAATAAAAATAAATAAATAAATAAATAAATAAATAAATAAATAAAAATAAAAATAAAAAATAAAAAATAAAATAAAATTCTGCAACCTGGCCTTTCGGCCCCCCTTTACCTCTTCAACCTGCAACCTCACTTCCACACGCTCCCCCTCGACCTTTTCTTTGCAAAATTAATCAGCCCATACGACCCCCTCAATCCCATGACTGCAGTGCTCACTAGTTCCCAGACTCCCACAACTCCTCACGCGCCCCCTCAGTGACTTGCAACTCGCTCCAAACAGCCTATGCTACGCACATCCTACCCTTGCATACGGCTGCTCCCCCATTTCTTAACCTACGCCATTAACTTCCTCACCTTACAACACTCACCAACCTTACGACCCTCTCTACCCCTGACACCCTGCGTCTTCCCCACGCAACGCACATGTGTTACCCTCTCCCTGTTCCCCATTCCCGCCCCTCACTCTCGGGCTCCCTCCTTTCCCTGCGGCCACACCCTACCCATCGCTCATACGCCTCATATCTTACGCTACGCCCTTCCCTCCAATCTTCAAACACGCTCCGCTACCCTCCCTACGAGCTTCAACGCACTCAACACTCCACGCGAAATCCCTACCCTACCCACTACTCCGCTTACCTCACCCCCTCTCCAATTGACGCTCCATCACTCAGCCTTTTAATTTAATTCATCCTCCATCCTCAATTTTTTTAATTTAATTCATTTTTAATTTTTTTTTAAATCCCCATTCCATTTTTTAAAAAAATTTTAAATTATTTTTAAATATACGCCCCCCCATATAATTCCCTCCCCTTCCACTAAAATAAATTTCCTCTTCCCCTTATTTTTTTAATTGATCTCTTTTATTATTAAAAAAAAAAAAAAAAAATTCCCATATTTCTAAATAATTTCCCTCCCCCATTTTAAATTCATTTTTTAAAATTTCCCCTCCCTCTTAATTCCCCTCCCCTCACATTTTTTTTAATTTCTCATAGTTCTCCTTTCCTTTAATAAGTTTCCCAATTTCATTTTTTTTTAATTTAATTATTTTAAATTAAAAAAAAAAAAATAGCAGAGAGAGAGGAAATAGAGATATGAACAGCAGAATTGAAGAAATGACAAGTGAGAAAATGGACTGAATATATAGAGAAATTTGCAGTTTTTTATTGTGATTTGTGAGGGTGATTTTTCTGAAGAAATTGACATTTGAAGACAAGTTTGCCATCATTGAAAACAACTCTTTGAAGAAAAAAAAATTCAGCTGCCTTAAAGGCCTCTTGCACAAGTGTTTTCAACTGCACATTTTTTGCTGCATATTGTATTGAACTGACATTGATTTGCATCTTCATTCAAGACTTGAAGTGTAATTGAGTTGAAAAATTGTTGATTGCCCTCCATCATTTGAGGAGCATATTTTGTACTTTGAGATTTCCATAGTTGGAAATTCTTTGGAGTCATTTGTATTTGTTGTTGAATCACATTGTAAACGGGTGCATTTTCGGTTGAAGCCGACACCCTTTCATTTTTTGAGCCTAAGTTGTTGAAATGGCTAAAATCAATGAGGCATTAGAGTTTTTGAATAACCTCATTCATTCCAATGCTGATGATATGATAAAAATGAGCAAGGATGCTCTTTGTAAAATTCACAGTTGTTTGCAAGATGCACAAGAAAAGATTGAGTTTTTGCAGTTGGAATCTCAGCTTCAGCAAGATGAACTTCAGCAAAAGAGTCACCATTCTGAACCTGTTTCTGTTCAGAAGATTGTGAAGGACTCTCATCAAAAGAAAGAAGATAAAATTGCAGATGATTCACATTCAGCAGATTTTCATGCAGATGCAACAGTTTAGCCTGCACTTCTCAAGCCCATCATCAGACCTTGGGAAGAGCTTGTCCACAACAAGCACAAAACTGGTCTTGGATATGACAAGGATGTTTCCTTTCATATTCCAGACTACACCAAGCCCATCATATTTCAGAGTGTCGGATTCCTATATGACAGTTCACCTGCAGCTGTTCCAGATCCTGTTCCACAACAACAACAGATTGTAAAATGCCAACATTGTGATCGAGTTGGCCATATGAAAGATCATTGTTTTGATCTTCATCCATGCAAGCACTGTGGTCGGCACACTCATTCTTCAGACAGATGCTTCAAAAACAAGCCTCCTGCAAGAACCAAGATTCATCTCGGATGGATCGCTTCTTTGAAATGGGCATCAGCAGCCAAGAAGATGTTTACGACACATGTTAGAACTTGTTCACGCATATTGAACAAACTTGCAGTTGAGTTTTCGCCATCATCTCACCTTGTCCCTGACATGGGGGAAAATGGTGGTCGTGTACAAGCTTCGACGTCAGATCAAGTGAGCCTGAGCCACAATCTCTCATTCCATGTTCAGAGTTGTAGCCAGAGACACAGAAGTTCAAGCGAGCCTGCGCCACAATTCGTCATTCCAGATTCAGAGATGTATCCAGAGACACGGATGCCCATGAGCATGCCTTCGGTTGGTGGACAACCTTAACCCATCATCTTTGGTTGGTGGATAACCTAAAACCACCACAGGTAGTAGACCTCCCTTATTTTAGGTCGAAGGTCTCCCTTTCATATATGAGGAACACTTCCTCTAGCAGAAGCCTTCAGCTTAGCAGCCTTCAGCTTCTTGCCAGCTTTGGTTGAGTTCCAGGAAATTCTTCAAGCATTCTAGAGTTGTTGGTAATCCTAAAACCATCACAGGTAGTAGACCTCCCTTATTTTAGGTTGAAGGTCCCCCTTTTTTATGAGGGACAATTCCTCTAGCAGAAGCCTTCAGCTTCTTGCCAGTTTTGGAAAAGTTCTGGAAACTACAACAAGTATTGCGTTCCAGTGTTTGTGGTCATCCTAAAACCACCTCTTTTTTCCAACATTTCAGAAAGTTGATTCAGCCCAAGTGCTGCCATGTATACTTTGCAGATTTGTATTACAACTCTTTTCTTGGACTCACACATACCCCTTCGGATTAAGGGGGGATGTTGGAACACCTAATCCTACATGGGTAGGTGTGGAATGCGAAAAGTCATAATGGAGTCCAAGTGACCTTGGAATGTGAAACCAAGAGTCACACCATTGTACTATAAATGTACATCATGTATAATGGAAAAATAAGAAAGCCTCACACTTATCCTTCATTGTGTGTTGAGTCTTGTGTGTTTGTGTTTATTCTTCTCATACACCATGTATGTGTTTTAACATGGTGTTTAACAGGTGTAAAAAGAAGATTAGGAAGTTTTAGTTTATCCATGATTTGTCTACTCATGATATTGATTGCTGCTCCTAAATAGATAAGTGTGTTTTGAATTTCAGTTCCATTGATATGTATTTTAACAACTGGATTTCCTGGGTCTAGATACTTTGGAATAGCAATCTTACCCATCATGATCTCTGCTATTTTTCCTGCAAGTTGAATTTTCTTTATCTCTCTTATTCTTTTTCCTGTTTTCTTCATGCTCAACTCCTTTATTGTCTTTGCTAAGATTGGAATTTCCTTGATAGCTTGCAATAATGGGATCTTAATACAAACATTTCTCAGCTCATCCAGGAAATCATAATTAGGCACCATAATTTTTTTTTCTACACCCCTATCAATTTGTAATATTTCTGGAAAGGGAGGTGTAGAAGTGGATGTTGATGGCTGCTCTAATATAGGAGTTGAAATTATTGGTTCTTTTTGTTTTGATATTTCAATGTTTGGGTCTTGGAAAGATGTGTTCTCTTCAAGACTTTTATTTATCCGTAGAGAATCTTCCTTAGAATTGTCTTGCTCTTGTATGATTACAAAAGGTTTCCTCTTTTCAAGTATTCTTCCAGACCTAAGTTGAACATCACTAAGGTCTAAAGGAGTGATCTAATAAGTTGGAAACTGTTGGCCTTCTGTCATGTATGTGTTCTGAGGATTTTTATTGTTGGGGTTTGGTATAGATTGGGCAGGCAACTGATTTTTTTTCTGAGGAAATGGTAATGGAATTGGTTGATTGTGATGTTGTGGATTTTGAGGATTTTGTTGAGGATTTTGTTGAAAGTTTTGTTGAGGAGGGAAATGTGAATATGGTGGATAGGGTGGTGGATACTGATAGTACTGAGAGTATTTTCCATAGGGATTTTGTGCTCCTTGTGCCCAAGTTTGAGATTTATTTTGAAATTGGGGCCAAGGTTGATGCCAAGAATTCCAATTTTGTAGGGGTTGATTATACAGTTGATCATGGAATCCTTGTGTTTGAGGTCCTTGCCAAGGTCTCCTAGAGACAAAATTGAGAGATTCTGTGGAATTTGTAGGAGTTTCTTCCTGAAAGATAGCTTTAAGACCGGGAAGTGAAGGACAACTCTTGGTCTCATGTTTTTCTGAAAAAGTTACACAGGTCTCTACTACTTTTGCATCCAAAGGGCACTCTCTCAAGGCATGCTTCTTTCTACATTTGGGACAAAAGAATGCTAAGGCATCAGATTTAGTTTTCTGCTTGTTTTGTAACTTAAGGATGTCTATTTTTTCACTAAGACTCCCCAAGATATCAGATTTGAATTCATCAAGCATATGTCCTATTTCTACCCTACTTACTGTCCCAGAAGCAGATTTACTTGCCCTTGCAAGAGCAGGGTCTCTTGGTCCTTTTATATTTTTAGATTTCCCTCTTGAAAGGTTGATACATAATTCAGCTATTTCAAGTAATGTGAGCTGAGATATATTCCCTTTTCCCATCATGTTAAGGATATTTAACCATTCATCCCTAATTGTCTTCAATAAGAGAGCTTTCAAAGTGTCTTGATCTAAGTTTTCCATTTTTGCCCTCTTGATGTTATAGTTAAACCTCTCCAACAAATCTTCAAAATTTTCATCCTCTTTTTGTAACATTTTAAACACTTCCTCCTTATGGTTGACTGGCATATAGTAATCCAAATACCTCTCTAGAAATGCTTGTTTCATGTCTTCCCATGTCCTAATAGAACTGTTGATCAAACTCATAAACCACTTCAATGCTGCTCCTTTCAATGTTGAAGGAAATAGTTTAAGTTTTTGAGCATCTTGTAAGTAGTCATAAGTTCTACATAGAACTTCAAATTCAAATAGGAAGGTTTCAGGATCTTCAGTTTTAAGTCCATAGAAGATTGGAAGGACAGAGGGTGAAATTTTTTTCATGGTTGTATTGGTTTCTTCATCTACTATAGGAAACCCAAAAGAGCTTCCCATTTCTCTTCTACCTCTTCCTCTACCTCCTTCTCCTTCTGAACCTCTACCTCCTTCTCCTCTACCTCTACCTCTACCCCCTCCAAATAGTGTGTGTTCTCCATTTAAAACTCCTCCTCCCCCTTCTTCTACCATAGTTGATTCTTCTGTAGAAGTTGAAAAATTTATGTCCCCAGCAGGGGTCTCAGAATATTCTTCTAAGACAGGTTCAGTGGATAAAGTGGAAGGTCTTTCTAATGGAATATATAATCTTAAGTCCTCTGGAAGTATAAGATCAGTAAAGGATGGAATGTGGGTTTGAGTTGAAGGTGTGCTGGCTCTTGGTCTTGGTGAAACAAGTGGTGTTCTAGGAATCAAGCTTCTGCTTCTTATAAATCTACCCCTTGAGTCTCTTTCTCTATGCATATCATTGTTTTTAGGAGGTAAGAAACAAGGCTACCTAGTTACACTTCCCCGGAAACGGCGCCAAAATGTCTGCTCAAATTAGTGTTCCTAAATTGAGGTCATAAATTGTCAACCAGGGCTAGTAAATTGTTGAAGTGAAGTGCACTATATGTGCCTAGGTATTTGTTTCTCACTAAATTGTGTTTACTGTTTTTATTCTAAGAGGAAAAGAACTAAGTTTTGGCAAAGAGAAGTTTTTGGTCACACTAAAACAGAGCAAAACCTATTCTAAATTATGTATGGCACTTGAGAACAGAAAATGCAATACTTTAACAAGAAAAATAACTCATAGCAAGAAATAAATAACTCATAACATGAACTCAGTAACTCATAACATGAACTCAGTCCCATTCATTCATTAGAAATATGTTGGAATATCTTGAGAAAAGGATAATTTTAATGCAATGAGGTTCTTCTAAGTAAACAATGACTTACAATATCACAAAAATCTCATCCATGGTTAGAAATTTATTGGAACACAATTGGAAAAGATTATTTGTAGCATAGTAAGGAATTCTACTCTAAATTAACCTATGACACTAAAATTAATCCATTCTGCAACTCAAATTGTCACTACTAAGCCTCATTCGAAAGTTAGAAATCTTTTGGAATAGTTTTGGAAAAGGCTATTTGTAAAATTATAAGAGATTGCAGAATAGTCAAGGCCTTGAACTGATATCACTAATTCCTGTCCATATGATGATGTGTTGGAAGAGATTAATAACAAGAGTAGTTTGTAAATAATGAAGGCCTTGAAGTCTAATGGAACAAAACTAGCATACAAATAACTAATAAAACTAAAAATACAATAGATAAAGCTGAACTAAAATGCAATCATTCAAACTTGAAATACAGTGACCACAACTGTACTAGAATGCCATTATCCTAACTTGAAATATAGTGAACAGAAACTGAACTAGAGTGCCATTAATCTAACTTGAAATACAGTGGATAGAAACTAAACTAGCGCGCCATTAATCTCCGGAGTATTACAACTACACTATAATGCAACTAATCTCTAAAATATTACAGCCCTATCTCGTTCAGTATTAGTGATATTTTGGAACAATTCGGAAGAACAAGTCTAGCTGTAACAATTGATGTAATTGAGCACAAAAACGTAAAGTTCAGAAAAAGGCAACTAATTCCTAAAATACTACAGTTATATCTCATTCAATATTAGTGATATTTTGGAATAATTCGTAAGAACAATACTAGACTGTAGCATCCAATGCAAGTGAGTATAAAACACAAAGTTTAGAAAATTGCTTAAACTAGGAATGCAACAAGGCTAAAGTTACTTATCTAAAAAATGTGCACAAAGCTTCTCGGGCAGTAGGGGCCCTCTACCACCGGATTAGCATACAAATCTCCTCAATATTTCCTCAGATCTTGCAATAAAGCGGTGCTTCTTTCATTAAAGGAAAAGTATTTCAAAAACAGAGTATTACGGTCTTTTGAGATCTAGCAACAAAACATCAATCTAGCTAACTGTCCCTCGGTCTCCCGAGTCATTCTTATAAAAGAAATACATAACTACCCTTGAGAATAAATAGGAACAAGTGTCTTTTTCAATCAAAATCCAATTAGAACTCTTATGGAAGCCTCGTACTTTGCTGGAGACATCTGTAGAGTCCCTGTCCTGGTAGGAATCCGCTTCTTAGCTTTGATCTCTTCCACGTGCATAACCACCTGTAGATTCTTGCTCAGACTTCGTAGAGAGAAATAAATGATGTGGGAGCGTTGTGGAATTCAACCATATGCGTTTTTCTCTGAAGTGACACCTGTAACCTAAGAGAACATGAATATAGCTGCGGAATAGACGACTAGCTACAGAATGGCTGCATTCTGTAGCTGAGTCTAGTAAAAAATTACTACAACAACAAAACCATGAAAATATAGCAAGTTAGTCATTGCATACATTCCTAAAGTGTCTTTAACCAATCCTATTGACCATTTAAGCTTGTAATTGATAAGGGAAAAAGGAAATGAAGTGAAATTTGGTGAAGGGAAAGGACATCTTTGGGTCTCAACAATATCTAAAGAAAGTAGGTTGAATTGGGAACAAATGCTTTACCTCATGCTCGAGATAAAACAAATTTTCCACTCTGTCATGAATATTTTTTCCTGTAGGCAATGCTGCTGCTGATGAACTAGTTGAGGAACTTGCCTGATTGTCAGCATGCTTGTTCAATTTTTCAACATAACTTTCAAAGTCCATTAGTTTATCCTCTGAAACTAAAGGACTGGGCAATCCTTTATTCAACAGAATATCCAATCTTTTTATGAAAGCATTGATTTCTTCTTGCATATGAGAGCATCTTCGTTCTAAATTATGCATCAGAGTTCTTTTAGTAAAAACTCTTTTAATCTCCAAAATTGTTCCTGTCCTATCTTGAATGCCAAGTTCTTCAAGTTGATACATGTTCTTAGTATTCAAAAAGTGTATAAGTTAATTGGCTTCTTCAGGCATGTTTCCTAATTCTTCTCTTGCTTTTAGAATTTCTTCCACAACCAATTTAACTAAATCATTATGCTCGTACATTATTTGAATTGATGGCCAAACATCTTCTATTGACTGAATGATGTTGTCCCAAAGAATTTCTTTTATTTCATTTAAAGGCCTCTCCAATGTGAGATCCTTCTCCAATGCTTTAACCAATTTTTCCAACCTGTTGACCTCTCTTGTATTCTCTGCAACGCTTATCTTTGAGAGATCATATTTATGTTCTAAAGTGGTGAATTGTACCTTTGTTTTTTGGAGCTCTGTCACTTGGATTTTCAATTCATGCATTGAATTTATTAATTCTTCGGTACTTAAATTAGAAGTATTGCCCTGTGATAAGTCTGTTGGCTGACCTATCGTGGTTGTACCTGTAATTACTTCTGTTGTAGATGCTAGAATATTAGGCTGCTTGTCTTTCAATGTCTTTTCAAGCTCCTTTTCAGTTTCATTAAGTTGCTCATTCAATTTCAAGAGCAAGTCCATCAATTCTTCTTCAGAATTTTGCTTCATGATTTCTGCAGTCTGTGGATGTCTTGAGGCTGGTAATTTCAGTTGTTTTCTCAAGGCTGCAATATCATCATCTTTTTTCTTGATCAAGGCTTCTATACCCTTGATATCTTTAGGATTATGACCCAATCCAATGATTATTTCCTCCAAATTCTTTATTCTGTTATCCTTAGCCTGAGAGGAGGCTTTTTCAAGCTACAATTGTGCATTAGTATTCTCTAAAGAATCCTGCAATTTATGGGTCATCATTGATTTATCAGTGAGAGTAGAATAAATCATTTCACCTGTTTGTTTGTGTAACTCAATTTGATCCAAAGGATGAATATCGTTTGCTATGACTTCAAAATTAGTTCTGATATAATCTGCAATTGTTTGAGGTTGCTGAACTTTGGGTTTGAAGTGACTCATTACCATCTTACCCTGCTGGATATCATAGGCTGACATCAATCTTTGTTGATTCTTAGGAGCCATCTTCAAATATTGATTGTAAAATTGAAGTTTTAGTGGATCATTTCTGGCCTTTATATTTATGAATGTCCTTTTAATATCCCAGGCATCTTTTACTGGTGGCTTGAAAGAAGATACTTCTACACTCTGCTGTCTTTGTAGTCCTTTTCTCTGAGAATTAGTGGATATTCCACTGACTGTACATGTTTGTTGACTGCCTAGTTCTTCTCTCCTCTGACTATCAGATATTTCATGAATAGATTCCACTTCTGGAAGAGGATTTAATTTTTTTCTTTTAACATCAGGCTATTCTGAAGACCCATTGATAGGGGTAGCTGCTTCATCATCTCTCTTTTTACTCTTTTCTACATTGAGAGGAGTTTGTAAAATTGACATTTTTGCCACATTGGTCTAAGTAGGAGAAATCTGTATTTGACCCTGTTCTTTAGAAGTTTCAGGCTGTTCTCTCATTGTAAATTTCTCTGTAACTTATATATCAGCTTCTTTCTCTTTTCCTTTAGATGCTACTGTAGCCAATGCACTAATTTCCTGTAAATTTTTCTGGGAACTTCCAGCAGAAGAAGGACCAATCCCTGGTCTTTGCACCTGTCCAAAAGAGTCTAGGTCAAGAATTTTTTCAAGGTCTTTCATAACATTGTCAACACTGATCTGTTCACTATCTTGTTCTATCGAAGTCCCTTCCATCCATTCATCCATATTGGCATATTGTTAAATTTCTGGGATTCTTTGATGAAGGTATGGTGATAATTTGTTTTTCATTATTCTATCACAAATAAAGTTGTTTGGGTCATAAGGTACCCAGTAGAATTTTTTTTGTAATTTGAGATAGTCTTCTAATATTCTTTCAGCTTCTTTTCCAGCATCCCTAGAGTTACAGACAAAGGGACCTAATTGACTTTTAATCCTAAGTTGGGCTTTTTTCTTTGCATTGCAAAAATGGACTATGTCAGAATTTATCATCTGCCTGAAATACTCTAAGGCAAAAAACCTCATTGGGACATATTTTGGTAACTTGAAAGGGCATAACTCACATCCATATATTCTGATTTCTGTGTGATTTCAGTATAGGTACCAATCACCTATCCTATATTGCTTTGAGAGTTGGAGAATTTTCTTGATGTCACTCTTGACCCTAGGAGGAGAGACTCCTGTTATCAAGGTGGTTGCAGGGTGTACAAATAGGTCAATGAACTCATTGTAAGAATAAGGAGAATCAGAGGAATTATGAGTAATGACAGACCAAAAAATTACAGACCTAGGATTTCCTTTGGCATCAAGTTTCTTGACCTGGAAAGGGAAACTCTCTGATTGATAGTAAAGCATGAGATGGTATATAACAGAGGAATATTTGAACACTCTTTCATTCTCTAATCTCATGAAATGATCATGGATTTTATCAGCAATGTAGGAAGCAAAATCATACTTGACAGCAGGAGGCTGTCCAGGGGTGAAAATTGACAACAATACTAGGGTTAATTGATCAACATATTCACTAGTATTGAAAAGCATTATAGAGGATATCATATTCAAAATAAGCCTTCCCACATCAGTGAAAAAGGTATAACCATAAGGGGGAGAACCTTTGGGCTGATGTTCTGGCAACATGAAGGTTTGGCAGATGCGGTTTAACTCTTCATGGGATAAATTGGCAGATTTATCAAGTAATTCTCCCATGGAAAGGGGAGTTAGGGCTTGACCAGGCTGAAACTGTAACATTTCGTTAATAGACTAAGCAGTTACGAGGAAAAGGATGTTTTGACTCGGGGACAAGACTGCTCGTTGATTGGGATCATAATTTGCATGGCAGTAATGGATTATTTCAGGAAAAATGTGTACTGAGGGGAGAATATACATGGGAAGATTAGATTCCCATAGTCCAAAAATGTCAGAACCATTCAGGTAGTTATCTCTGCAGTGGAAAAAAATTCGAAGAGGATTTTCACTGAGGACAAGGTCTTTGATTTGGAAATCTCTATCTGCTAAAGGCAGATAGTATAAATCTCTATGAGGGGCATTCAGGGGTGCGATATTCAGAGGGAATTTCCATTTCTAGTTCTTGTGGATTCAGAAATGAATTCGGGTTTTGACGAAAAAATAGGTACAATCACAGGTTTGGGACTATGACTGCAATTTTGGGAATTGAGGAATGAACTAAAGACTAATCTTGAACCCTGTTTCAGTTTTTCGTGTGGAATTTAAAACAAAAACCAGGATTTTTACAGATTTCAGTGGGAATTTAGGTAAATACCTGTTTTCCGAGAAATGAACAGTGACTAAACAGGTGATAGCTATGGCGGATGAACTCTGGAATACTCGACTGTAATTTTCCTCAGCAAGGTAGTAGTTGGAAAACTTCGACAGTTGATTTGGAATTCATTGCATGGGACACTGGTCACTGTATGAGATAGTGAAAATGACACGGGTTCTTTTGTTTTATTTGCAAAGTCAAAGGTTGGCGGTTTTTTTTTTTTTTTTAATGGATGACGTCATAAAGTACGGTGGTTTCGTCACGGAAGGCAAGAGGTAAGTGGTTTCCATCACACAGCTTTTGGGGACGGGCGGTCTTCAGTGGAAGGCAAGCGATTCCACACGATGCACGACACGTGGCGCGACACTGTTCAGAAAACCGCTTGGCCATCGTGCGTTATCGTTCGGACGTGGATGGGCAGCGATATGAATGAAAACCGTAGATCTTAGATTGATTTATCAAACAGTCGTCGGGAAAGGAAGATGAAGGGGAATTAATATGGCGGGCCCAATGAAATTTATTATGAAATAATTGCACTGGGGGCGTTTTGATTGGTGGATTAGGTTATTAATTAACCATGAGGGTTAATTAATCCCTTTTATACAGTAGAGTGTCAGGTTTTTTTATTAATTGGAAATTCAACCAATTAGTCACTTTTAATAATTATATGGTTATTTTTCAACCAACGGGCAGAATATTATATTAATTGGGAATTTTAAAAATTAAAATAATACGGGAAAAGGGGAAATTTGTAGGGATTTAAATAATAAATTTAAAAATTAATATGAAAAATGAAAGGAAGTGCTAAGTGTAAAACATTAGGTTAATGTATTTAACTTATGCTTGAATGAATAGGGTTTTTATGAAATATTATATAATTTTCCTAAGTGAAATGGGATTTTACTTAGGAAAATATTTTTTTAGAAGTGAATGAATGTCATGATGAATGATTTTAAGTACTTAAGCTTATTCCAATTATTGGGTCGAGGGTCTGGTCCCTCCAAAAGTCAAGGAAATGCCTTGAGCCCCTCTAATTTTCAAATGCCTTAGTACTTAGGGGAAATTAGTGAAATTTTTAGTGAAAAATGAGAAGGGAAGTTAATAATTTTGACTTTGCTTTGCTTGAAATTCTTCGAGTGTAGTGTCTGCCTTTGCACTTGTGATGAAAGTAAAGATTTAACACATATAGAGTCATTATCCATCACATGTAATTTTCCAACATCATATACCTACCCTACCTACTTTACCCTACCATTTTTCTTCTTTATTAGGGTGCACTTAGACTGGAAAACCCTTATCACACTTTTTCTTTTACATGTAGAAATCTATCTAAATCTATCCTTATTACATCTAAGGGCTCAGATTAAACTATTGAGCTCCTTTTATTTACTCTACCTATCTACTTATCTGCCAAGATTAAACAGTTTGGTCATATTTTATTCTTTATCTCTAAAACATAAAATTGAAAGATGAACCAACCAAGCTTAGATTGTTTGAATGTTCATAAATTGTGGCATAAGATACAAGTTGCACACAATTTTGTTTATTACATAAGAGAAAAAAGTAGTGGCATTTAGGCTTGCACACTTTCCTTGGCCTTTCTTTTGGTGGGGTTCATTTTATTTTACTTTTTTGGCCACTTTATTCTTTTCACCCTTTGATTTTTTTTTTTAGGGTATACCCTCTTTACATTTTTAGTTTTTATTTTTATTTTTTGACAATATGAGAAACCTTTGAAACAAGAAAAGGTATGAACATATTACATAGCTCATCAAGTCAATCATGATATATGACACCTATTGGTATGGGAGTCTAACATAACTAACGGGGAAGCCCATGTAAAGGATGGCTCTACCACCAAGTCATGATTTTTAAAAAGTTAGCAAGTGAAATGGTTTAAATAGTCATGACATGACGGGATCGATCCTATGGAAAGTGATCAGAATGGAGGCTAGTATACAAAAATGAAATGGAAAGTGAATTCTATAACTTATATGACTGTTCAGAATCAAATACCTGCCATGACAGGTCAACGGTCATGGATCCGAAGGAAAATTGGAAATATCTCAAATTCACTAGAATGTACCTGAAAATAACATTTCCCAACACTAACAAGCTGAAAGGGTACATAGCCTTAATCAAATTCAAAAAATAGACACAAATGAAATTTGTGAAAAAAATTCAAATTTTGGGCATAAATAAGCAATTTGAATCACATTTTGGTCATTTGTGTTGTGTAGAAGTGGAAAAAAGAGTTGTGGAGAAAAAAAACCCTCTTCTTGCAAACAGAGCAACCAACCACCGAATCACCTCAAATTAGTTAGGTAAGCCTTGTACTCATCTTATATATCAATTTCATTCCTATTTCCAGAAATTTTTTTAGATTTTTGATGTTAAGAAATATATTTTATTTGAAACCCTCTACGTATACGCGGGTTCATCTTGAGGAACTCATGTATAGATGCAACTGTGTCTAAATGAAGTCATGTATGTGCAAAGAGGAATTCAAAAACTTGTATCTAATTGGTCAATTGATGAAATTGTCCTGGATGACTATTAGTTGGAGAGAAAGAGAGCACAGTGAAATTGATAATGAAGTGATGGCAGAGATAAAAAACCGTGGGAGTAATGAATCAATAACAAGGTTATGTCTTCTCCTAAGTAAAAAACTAAAATCATTCCAAATGGAGAAAATACTTAGCTTTTTTTGGTGCTTTGTTCAAGGGAGACATAACAGACACTGTAGCTGCCATCAAGTTTGGAAGTATTGTTCCATTCCTACTCTTTTTAAAATATATAATTTTTTTGTCTTTTTCATATTTCAAAGCCTGAAAAGGAATAAAATAATTCCTATAGTACAATGGATAGAACGAATGTCGGTAAATAATGCACTAGTTGTTGGGATAGGAACAATCCTATGCTCAACACAAGGAGGAAAAAACTGGTAAGTAACACTCAAAGGAATGTTCCATCCATGGGTGAAGGTGTCAAGTCACAAAGGCTAAGTGATTGTATGGTTAACTTGTATAGAAGGACATGGTCAAAAGAGGGCTTAAACATGAGTCCAAATGACGCCGACGAAAGGCCAAGATAAATAAGTAGTCAATATGCAATGCAGTAATACAACTCGACTACAGATGTGAGCCTCTACGGTAAATGGACAGAATAAAGATAGTGAAGAAGAAAAATAATGAAGCTTCAACACATAAGTCATAGTGGGACTAGAGAGGACTCATGAGCCTACACAAATTGCAGCATGGACGACAAATTCTAGCGAGGAACTAACGAGGAAGCCCATGTAAAGGATGGCTCTACCACCAAGTCATGATTTTTAAAAAGTCGGCAAGTGAAATGGGTTAAATAATCATGACATGATGGAATCGATCCTATGGAAGTGATTAGAATGGAGGCTAGTATACAAAAATGCAATGGAAAGTGAATTCTATAACATATATTCTTGTTCAGAATCAAATACCTACCATGACAGGTCAACGACCATGGATTTGAAGGAAAATTGGAAATATCTCAAATTCACTAGAATGCACCTGAAAATAAATTTTCCCAACACTAACAAGCCAAAAGGTTAAATAGCCTTAATCAAATTCAAAAAAATAGACACAAAGGAAATTTGTGAAAAAATTTCAAATTTTGGGCATAAATAAGCAATTTGACTCACATTTTGATCGTTTGTGCTGTGCAGAAGTGGAAAAAAGAGCTCTCGAGAAAAAAACCCTCTTCTTGCAAACAGAGCAACCAACCATCGAATCACCTCAAATTAGTTAGGTAAGCCTTGTATTCATCTTATTTATTAATTTTGTTCCTATTTCAAGAAATTTTTAAATTTTTTGACGTTAAGAAATATATTTTCTTTGAAACCCTCTACGTATACGCAGGTTCATCTTGAGGAACTCACGTATATATGCGACTGTGTCCAAATGAAGTCACGTATGTGCAGAGAGGAATTCAAAATCTTGTATCTAATTGGTCAATTGATGAAATTGTCCAGGATGAATATTAGTTGGAGAGAAAGAGAGCACAGTGAAATTGATAATGAAGTGATGGAAGAGATAAAAAATCATGGGAGTAATGACTCAATAACAAGGTTATGTCTTCTCCTAAGTAAAAACTAAAACCATCCCAAATGGAGAAAAGACTTATATTTTTATTGTGCTTTATTCAAGGGAGACACAACTGACACTGTAGCTGCCATCAAGTATGGAAGTATTGTCCCATTCCTGCTCTTTTTCAAATATTTAATTTTTTTGTCTTATTCATATTTCAAAGCCTAAAAAAGAATAAAATAATTCCTATATTACAATGGATAGAACGAGTGTCTGTAAATAGATGCACTAGTTCTTGGGATAGGAACAATCCTATGCTCAATACAAGGAGGAAAAAACTGGTAAGTAACACTCAAAGGAATGTTCCATCCATGGGTGAAGGTGTCAAGTCGCAAAGGCTAAGTGACTGCATGGTTAACTTGTATAGAAGGACATGGTCAAAAGAGGGCTTAAACATGAGTCCAAATGAAGCTGGCTAAAGGCCAAGATAAACAAGTAGTCTATATGCAATGCAGTAATACAACTCGACTACACATGTGATCTTCTAAGGTAAATGGACATAATAAAGATAGTGAAGAAGAAGAAGAATGAATCTTCAACGCATAAGTCATGGCGGGATTAAAGAGGACTCATGAGCTTACACAAATTGTATCATGGGCCACAAATTATAGCAAGGAACTAACGAGGAAGCCCATGTAAATGTTGGCTCTACCACCAAGTCATGATTTTTAAAAAGTTGGCAGGTGAAATAGGTTAAATAGTCATGACATGATAGGATCAATCCTATGGAAAGTGATCAGAATGGAGGCTAGTATACAAAATTGCAACAGAAAGTGAATTCTATAACCTATATGCTTGTTCAGAATCAAATACCTGCCATGACAGGTCAATAGTCATGGATCTGAAGGAAAATTGGAACTATCTCAAATTCACCAGAATGTGCCTGAAAATAACTTTTCCCAACACTAACAAGCCAAAAGATTAAATAGTCTTAATCAAATTCAAAAAGTAGACACAAACGAAATTTGTGAATTTTTTTCAAATTTTGGGCATAAATAAGCAATTTGACTCACATTTTGGTCATTTGTGCTATGCAGAAGTGGAAAAAAGAGCTCTCGAGAAAAAAACCCTCTTCTTGCAAATAGAGCAACCAACCACCGAATCACCTCAAATTAGTTAGGTAAGCCTTGTACTCATCTTATTTATGAATTTTGTTCCTATTTCAAGAATTTTTTTAGATTTTTGACATTAAGAGGTATATTTTATTTGAAACCCTCTACGTATACGTGGGTTCATCTTGAGGAACTCACGTATATATGCGATTGTGTCCAAATGAAGTCGTGTATGTGCAGAGCGAAATTCAAATACTTGTATCGAATTGGTTAATTGATGAAATTGTCTAGGATGACTATTAGTTGGAGAGAAAGAGAGCACAGTGAAATTGATAATGAAGTGGTGGAAGAGATAAACAGCCGTGGGAGTAATGACTCAATAACAAGGTTATGTCTTCTCCTAAGTAAAAAACTAAAACCATCCCAAATGGAGAAAATACTTAGCTTTTTTTATGCTTTGTTAAGGGGAGACACAACTGACACTGTAACTACCATCAAGTATGGAAGTATTGTCCCATTCCTGCTTTTTTTCAAATATTTAATTTTTTTTGTCTTTTTCATATTTCAAAGCCTGAAAAAGAATAAAAGAATTCCTATAGTACAATGGATAGAACGAGTGTTGGTAAATAGATGCACCAGTTCTTGGGATAGGAACAATCCTATGCTCAATGCAAGGAGGCAAAAACTGGTAAGTGACACTCAAAGGAATTTTCCATCCATGGGTGAAGGTGTGAAGGCGCAAAGGCTAAGTGATTTCATGGTTTACTTGTACAGAAGGACATGGTAAAAAGAGGACTTAAAGATGAGTCCAAATGAATCCGTCTAAAGGCCAAGATAAACAAGTAGTCAATATGCAATGCAGTAATACAACTCGACTACACATGTGAGCCTCTAAGGTAGATGGACAGAATAAAGATAGTGAAGAAGAAGAAGAACGAAGCTTCAATGCATAAGTCATGTCGGGACTAAAGAGGACTCATGAGCCTACACAAATTGCAGCATGGGCGACAAATTCTAGTGAGTAACTAACGAGGAAGCCCATGTAAAGGATGGCCCTACCACCAAGTCATGATGTTTAAAAAGTTAGCAAGTGAAATGGTTTAAATAGTCATGACATGATGGGATCGATCCTATGGAAAGTGATCAGAATGGAGGCTAGTATACAAAAATGCAATGGAAAGTGAATTCTATAACATATATGACTGTTAAAAATAAAAAACCTACCATGACAAGTCAACAATCATGGATTCGAAGGAAAATTGGAAATATCTCAAATTCACCAGAATGTACTTGAAAATAACTTTTCCCAACACTAACAAGCCAAAAGGTTACATAGCCTTAATCAAATTCAAAAAATAGACACAAATGAAATTTGTGAAAAAATTTCAAATTTTGGTCATAAATAAGCAATTTGACTCACATTTTGGTCATTTGTGTTGTGTAGAAGTGGAAAAAAGAGCTGTGGAGAAAAAAACCCTCTTCTTGAAAACAGAGCAACCAACCATTGAATCACCTCAAATTAGTTAGGTAAGCCTTGTACTCATCTTATATATCAATTTCATTCCCATTTCAAGATTTTTTTTAGATTTTTGATGTTAAGAAATATATTTTATTTGAAACCCTCTACGTATATGCAGGTTCGTATTGAGGAACTCATGTATATATGCTACTGTGTCTAAATGAAGTCGTGTATCTGCAGACAGGAATTAAAAAACTTGTATCTAATTGGTCAATTGATGAAATTGTCCAGGATGACTATTAGTCGAAGAGAAAGAGAGCACAGTGAAATTGATAATGAAGTGATGGAAGAGATAAACAACCGTGGGAGTAATGACTCAATAACAAGGTTATGTCTTCTCCTAAGTAAAAAACTAAAACCATCCCAAATGGAGAAAAGACTTAGCTTTTTTTGGTGCTTTGTTCAAGGGAGAGATAACTGAGACTGTAGCTGCCATCAAGTTTGGAAGTATTGTCCCATTCCTGCTCTTTTTAAAATATATATTTTTTTTCTTTTTCATATTTCAAAGCCCGAAAAAGAATAAAATAATTCCTATAATATAATGGATAGAATAAGTTTCGGTAAATAGATGCACTAGTTCCTGGGATAGGAACAATCCTATGCTCAATGCAAGGAGGCAAAAACTGGCAAGTGACACTCAAAGGAATTTTCCATCCATGGGTGAAGGTGTCAAGTCACAAAGGCTAAGTGATTATATGGTTAAATTGTATAGAAGGACATGGTCAAAAGAGGGCTTAAACATGAGTCCAAACGAAGCCGACGAAAGGCCATGATAAAAAAGTAGTCAATATGCAATGCAGTAATACAACTCGACTACATATGTGAGCCTCTAAGGTAAGTGGACAGAATAAAGATAGTGAAGAAGAATAAGAATGAAGCTTCAACACACAAGTCAGGGCGGGACTAAAGAGGACTCATGAGCCTACACAAATTGCAGCATGGAGGACAAATTCTAGTGATGAACTAACGAGGAAGCCCATGTAAAGGATGGCTCTACCACCAAGTCATAATTTTTAAAAGGTCGGTAAGTGAAATGGGTTAAATAGTCATGACATGATGGGATCGATCCTATGGAAGTGATCAGAATGGAGGCTAGTATACAAAAATGCAACGAAAAGTGAATTCTATAACATATATGCCTATTCAGAATCAAATACTTGCCATGACAGGTCAACAGTCATGGATCCGAAGGCAAATTGGAAATATCTCAAATTCACCAGAATGTACCTAAAAATAACTTTTCCCAACACTAACAAGCCAAAAGGTTAAATAGCCTTAATCAAATCAAAAAATAGACACAAATGAAATTTGTGAAAAAATTTCAAATTTTGGGCATAAATAAGAAATTTGACTCACATTTTGGTCATTTGTGCTATGCAGAAGTGGAAAAAAGAGCTCTCGAGAAAAAAACCCTCTTCTTGCAAACAGAGCAACCAACCACCGAATCACCTGAAATTAGTTAGGTAAGCCTTGTACTCATCTTATTTATGAATTTTGTTCCTATTTCAAGAAATTTTTTAGATTTTTGACGTTAAGAAATATATTTTGTTTGAAACCCTCTACGTATACGTGGGTTCATCTGGAGGAACTCACGTATATATGAGACTGTGTCCAAATGAAGTATCGTATGTGCAGAGCGAAATTCAAAAACTTGTATCTAATTGTTCAATTGATGAAATTGTTCAGGATGACTATTAGTTGGAGAGAAAGAGAGCACAGTGAAATTGATAATGAAGTGATGGAAGAGACAAACAACCATGGGAGTAATGACTCAATAACAAGGTTATGTCTTCTCCTAAGTAAAAAACTAAAACCATCCCAAATGGAGAAAAGACTTAGCTTTTTTTTGTGCTTTGTTAAAGGGAGACACAACTGACACTGTAACTGCCATCAAGTATGGAAGTATTGTCCCATTCCTGCTCTTTTTCAAATATTTAGTTTTTTTGTCTTTTTCATATTTCAAAGTCTCAAAAAGAATAAAAGAATTCCTATAGTACAATGGATAGAACGAGTGTCGGTAAATAGATGCACTAGTTCTTGGGATAGGAACAATCCTATGCTCAATGCAAGGAGGCAAAAACTGGTAAGTGACACTCAAAGGAATGTTCCATCCATGGGTGAAGGTGTGAAGGCGCAAAGGCTAAGTGATTTCATAGTTAACTTGTACAGAAGGACATGGTCAAAAGAGGACTTAAGCATGAGTCCAAATGAAGCCGGATAAAGGCCAAGATAAACAAGTAGTCAATATGAAATGTAGTAATACAACTCGACTACACATGTGAGCCTCTAAGGTAAATGGACAGAATAAAGATAGTGAAGAAGAAGAAGAATGAAGCTTCAACGCATAAGTCATGGTGGGACTAAAGAGGACTCATGAGCCTACACAAATTGCAGCATGGGCGACAAATTCTATCGAGGAACTAACAAGGAAGCCCATGTAAAGGATGGCTCTATGACCAAGTCATGATTTTTAAAAAGTCAGCAAATGAAATGGGTTAAATAGTCATGACATGATGGGATTGATCCTATGGAAAGTGATCAGAATGGAGGCTAGTATACAAAAATGCAACGGAAAGTGAATTCTATAACCTATATGCCTTTTCAGAATCAAATACTTGCCATGACAGGTCAACGGTCATGGATCCGAAGGAAAATTGGAAATATCTCAAATTCACCAGAATGTACCTGAAAATAACTTTTCCCAACACTAACAAGCCAAAAGGTTAAATAGCCTTAATCAAATTCAAAAAATAGACACAAACGAAATTTGTGAATTTTTTTTAAATTTTAGGCATAAATAAGCAATTTGACTCACATTTTGGTCATTTGTGCTATGCAGAAGTGGAAAAAAGAGCTTTGGAGAAAAAAGCCCTCTTCTTGCAAATAGGGCAACCAACCACCGAATCAACTCAAATTAGTTAGGTAAGCCTTGTACTCATCTTATTTATCTATTTCATTCCTATTTCAAGAAATTTTTTAGATGTTTGACGTTAAGAAATATATTTTCTTTGAAACCCTCTACGTATACGCAGGTTAAACTTAAGGAAATCGCGTATAGATGCAAATGTGTCTGAATGAAGTCGCATATGTGCAGAGTGGAATTCAAAAACTTGTATCTAATTGTTCAATTGATGAAATTGTCTAGGATGACTATTAGTTGGAGAGAAAGAGAGCACAATGAAATTGATAATGAAGTGATGGAGGACCAACAATCCTTAGATATACTTCGGAGCTGTGGTTTACTCAAATTTTTCAAAATGCCAAACATGAAAAGAAACACTTGATTTCTTGAGATTTTAGTTGATCATTGGGAACCAGATGAATACTGCTTTATAATTGATTAGATTCCATTGAGAATCGAGCTAGAAGACATCTATTTTATCACTGGAATTTCCTCAAGGGGAGACTCAGTTGATTTACATGGGAAGCCCACTGGAGCGCTTAATGTAGATGACTATGTCTAGGTATAATGTGTAGATGTTGCAAATAAGGTGGGGACTCAGATCCCAACCAAAGATGTACGTGACTTGTACATGAAAATCCTTTTTTTCACAATTGGTAGAGTGGTAGGATCGACATCCCTTCACCAGGTTTCATGCACTCACATGAACCTAGTAGTGGATTTATTAACCCATCTATATGATTGGTGTATAGCCTTATTGGCTAATCTGAAAAAATAAAACACTTTGGATACGATACTATTCTGTTGACATTCTTCTTTGAGAGAGTCCTAGGGCTTCGACCCAAGATCATCTCTACTATCAACAGCCCGAGGGATCCGAGGATAGCTCGATGGGAAAACTTGATGAAGAGACTAGGGGGAAGTGAAGTTTCCCGAACCACATGGGATGATGAGTTCTTCCAGTGGCGGGAAGAACATGCCATCTCAGTGGAGGAATATCCCTATGTTGGGATGGATTTTTGAGTAGATCCTGATTTGGTTCTTCCACCGGGAGAAACATGGGGTGCAATTGGTAAGATTGCACAATTATTTTTGATTATGTGATTTTTTTCTTTTGATTATTAAAATTAGATTTAAAATGAAAAGATTTTTTTGATCGGACAATATGACTTACAAAATTGTAATGATCATGATGCAGACATGGGACCAGTTAGGCCAGAGGGCTACCCAAGGCATAAGCGCCGCAGAGGCGATGCAGATGCTGAAGACCTAGGAAGGAACCTCCATGCCATCCAGAGAAACTTGGAGAGTTTGACTCGCCTAGTACCCATAACAGCTATAGAGGACCTTCTTGAGGCTATCCAGAGGAGGGTAGTTGGAGTACCACGAGATTGGGTGCGGTTATTTCGCTATGTAGCTACTGATATTGTGTTCTATGGGAACAAAAATGTTGGGCAGGGACCTCAGATTAGATTTAGATATGATCGGATGACTGTAATATTTTTGATGACACACATGATCAGGCATAATCCCTAATTTTGTAGACATGATGGTCCAAATTTTGTATATTTTGAACAATCTGATCTATATATATATATATATATATATATATATATATATATATATAGCAATTTATATGATGCGATTGTCCCAAATGTACAATGATGAATGATGTTTTGATATTTTTAAAGTATGGAATTATTAATGTGCCAATCAAGTGCTTGATTAGCTAATGAGTCCACTAACGAATTATTAGATCGATGAATATGAATGAACGCAATAAACTGAAATGAACGTTGTAACATATGTACCCTAATAAATAATCGATGCAAAAATGGGTCTCTGACATGATAGTTGTTGTTTAATTGCAAAACCACTAGTTGTGAATCGAAGTAAACTACTAACGAACCAACACAAAGAGATATTGCTTCTGAGAGTAGGTGGGCCGCTATAGTGTATTCTGCAACATTGTTTGAAGCAGGACCTATGCAGATACCTCTTGAAACTAACACCTGACCAGATGGATACTGGATTACCCAAGCCACGAAAGCCAGGTTCTGGGTATGTCTACTAGCACCATCGACAAAGCCAAAATGACTCATCCCATCCAATAATACCGCCAAAGCAGATCAAAATCATCTAAGTCACACCAAAAATAAAAAAAACAGTCATGTAACAAAATACAATATATACAACAAAGCAGATGCTAACCCGAAGCCTAGGAATAATACTTCTTCAAAGAGAGCCCATTTCTAGGCTCTTCCAACTCATTCCATCAAAATCAACCAAGGCATAAGCTTCCTTTTTCAGGACCTTTTTGACGATAAAGGGGCCATACCACATAGATTAAAAATTTTCCTGCCCCAAAGGCATCCTTCTCTTGGGCATAAGCCAAGACAAAGTCACCTTCAGAGAAAAACCTAGGCTTGACTACTTTATCGTACTGAACCTTCACTCATTTCTTATGCACCTCATTCATCGTAGCTACATCTTAGCGCTGTTCATCGAGATGTTCTAGATGGATAAGGTGTTCTTTGAGACTAGAAATGTCAGGAAGAATTTCAACTATCAACTTAAGGGAAGGAATTTCGCATTCAATAAGAAATATAGATTCCAACCCATAAAATAGTTGAAATAGAGTGAAACTAGTTGCAATATTTACAGACATCTGGTATGCCCAAAGTGCAGGGTACAACATGACGTGCCAATTGGATCTTTCTTTATCAATTGTTCGTTGAAGAAATGTCTTCAAGGATTTGTTAACAACTTCAAATTTTCCATTGGATTGAGGATAATAAGGAGATGAATGCTCCAGCCAAAAACCCAATTTCAGAGCCAATTTAGCCATCATATTGTTTTGAAAATGACTGCCATGGTCAGTAACAATCTCTTTGGGGATACTAAAGCAAGAAATGACTTGATTAAATAGGAACAGGGTTGTTGTCTCACCATCATTCCCAAAAGTAGGCATAGCTTCAACCCACTTTGTAAAGTAGTCTACAACTACAATAATGTACTTATGACCCTTAGCCGAAGGCGGGTTACAAGTAGTATAATCAATACCCCACTTTGTGAATGGACCAACAGTGATGACAGGAAAGAGTGGAGTTGGATGAGCGCACATCTTTCAGGTATAAATTTGACAAGGATGACACTTTTTGACTGCCTCACCACAATATTTGAAAATTGAGGGCCAAAAGTATCTTGCACGCAAGATTTTTTGGGCTATAGCATGCCCAGATAAATGACCACCACAAGCTCCATTGTGGTAATAATTAAGCACAACCTCGACTTCTTTGAGAGTTAAGCAATGTCTAAGGATTGAATTGACCCTATGACGATATAGTGTCACCGATAATCAAATAAATTTTAGCTAAGTGACGCAACTTTCGACGCTAATATTTCAAAAAAGCTAAGGGAAACTTCGCAGTCTGGAGATAAACTATGAGATCTCCGTACCAAGGATCCTGTGAAGAAATGAGAAAAAAATGTTCATCAAGAAATGATTCTTCATAAACAATCTCTTCTCCACAGGGAAACTCGGAAATAAACTTCACAAATACCAATGACTTCTTGGATTTGGAAGATATAAATTCAAGATCAAATTATTTCAAAATAACAATCCATCGATTGTATTTTCCCCCAATCACTTTCTTAATGAGAACAAATTGAAATGGATTAACTACCACCAAAACATAATTTTTGCGAAGGAGGATATAATGTTTGAGCCACTGGACAACGTGGACAACTAACAAAGCTAGTTTCTCAATTGAAGAATACCGAAGTTCAGGACCCACCAAGCCTTGACTAAGGTAGTATACAACATGCTGGAAAAGAGCATCATCTTCCTGAACCAGGACCATACCTATGGTAGATTCTCCTGCAGCGAGATAAAAGAGGAAATCCCTGCTATAATCGGTGGACTCAGTAATGGAGCAGAGGTCAATGCTTTTTTCGAAGCATCAAATGAACGTTGAGCAAAGTCATCTCAAAAAAATGGAACTCCTTTCTCTAACAACCTCATAAATTCATTTTTAATCTCGACATAATTCACAATGAATCTCCATAAGAAATTGGCTTTTCCTTGTAGACTTTGAAGTTGACAGATCGAATACGGGGGAGGCAACTGAAGTATTGCCTCAAACTTGAAGGGATCTACCCGAATCCCTTCTGTAGACATGATGAATCCCAACAACTGACTGGATGTGACAGAAAAAACTCACTTATTAGGGTTCAACCAAATTTATAATACCAACATCGTTCAAAAACTTGATGAATGTGTGAAGGATGATCAATTCTCTTGAGATAACGAGCATCTAAATCATCCAAGTACGCCTCGATAATATGTTTGATATTGTGGAAGACATAGGACATAGCTCTCTGAGAGGTAGATCTAATATTTTTAAGGCCAAAAGGCATCTTCTTGTAAGAAAATGTACCCCAGGGACAAATAAAATAAGTCTTATGCTAATCTTCAGGATGGATAGTGATCTGATTATATCCCAAGAAACCATCCATGAAGGAGAAAATCTCATTCCCCTCACACTCATCGATGATCTGATCTATAGATGGTGTGGGGTAATTATCTTTAGGACATGCCTTATTCAAATCCAGGAAATTGATGAAAACTCTGATTGTTTCTTGTTTCTTGTCCACAGGAACTTGATTCGAAATGCACTCAGTTAATGGAACAATGTATATGAAACCCACCTTAATCAACTTCTCCACCTCGGCTTTGATAGCTGCAGCCTTCCTAGGGTTGACCGGACGAAGCTTGTGCCAAATAGGCTTAGTATTTTTCTATGTCTTGATCTCATGCTAGACGATAGATGGATCTATACCAATCATTTCTTCATAAGACCATGCAAACACATCCCAAAATTCTTGAAAGAGATCGGTGTAAGTCTGAATTTCTTCAGGGGAACATTTAGCTCCAATGAAGACATTCTCAATAACGTTGGGATCTCTGGAGATGTTCACCAGGGTAGTAGCAGAAATGACAACCATGTTACCTTCAACAAATACCTGTGCTAGTGCTAAAGGGTTCAAAACTAGGCGAACAGGACCAGAAGACTGAAGGCTAGAGAAACTTGTTTCAACTTCTCACAAGTTTGGTAGAAAATAGGACCGATGATGAAAATCATCCCACAGTATCTCTACTCCAGTCATTGCTTCAAGGATGGCCTCTTCTGATGGAAGAGTGGTATCAAGGAAATCCTGAGCAGAAGATGAACTAAGAGTCCAAGCCAGAGCCACATCTCCATCCAATTCCTCCAGTGAAAGAGAAATTGGCATGGATTCTACAGAGTCAACAATAGATCTATAAGCAATCTCAGCTACATACATAGGAAATTCCATTCAACCCACTTGGCCTTCTTCTAATGTGGAGGTAGGAGAAGGTAAGGTCCAAAGGTCCAAAAAATAATGAGTTCGAAATAAATCTCTCCGAGTAGGAACCCTAGAGAATGAAATAGCATTGATATGAAATGAAGGAGGTGGAAAATCAAGTACCCATCAAATATGTATACATTCCAACCCCCAAATTCTCAGCAGGTTGCTTAATATCATTCACCAAGGGAATAGTTGAGTCAGCGGATGCATTCAGATTTACAGGAGAATAGTCCATCTGATCAATATTGACAATCCTCCCTTCATGAGGGAAACATAAAATGATAAATAATGAGGAGGAAATAACATCCATCTCATAGATCTAGTTCACCCCCAACAGAAGTTTGTAGTCTAGATTTGCATCAACTATCTTGACCTTGATATTGAAAGTTTTATCCCCAACACAGATGGGTAAAGCTGGAAAAATTCCATGTGGCCTGTGAGAATGACCATCAAATGCAGTTAGATGAGTAGCAGAAGGGACAAATGAAGGATATCTAAGAGCCTTCCAACATGCGAGAGACATCACACATGTGGAAGCACCCTCATCGATATCTGTTCGAAAGATATTAAACTTATGATATGTAGACTTAATCTGGAAAGCCATATGATGAGGAAGTATCTTTTTGAAAGTTTACATGTCAAATGTGTTCATCAGAGAATTATTTCGATCAACAACCCCAATGGCAGTGAGCAATGCACTCCTTTGTGCAGGACACGATTGGAGTACCTCTAACACAGCCATGACGCAAGGACTTTGGGTCATATCTTCTACAATTGAGTAGTTTTGGGTAGCCTTGGCATTAGGATTGATTTTCATATGCTTTGTAGACCCTTTTGGCATCCAAGGTATAGGCTCAGCTGCATGCCTCTCTATATGGAGTGACTCAGCATTATTAGGAGCACCCTTAGCTTTCAGAGACTCAGCTTCGCCATAATCATGGGATATCATAGAGATATCTGTGTGAGCACTCATCATGTATATATTTGATGTATTTTCCCCTTCCTTGTTACCCCTAGAGGGTGCTCCAATATTTACATTCGCGCCAAAAAGAAATTTTTTCCCTTGGGGAAAAGGGTTTGTCAGTACAACTTGGGAGCTAGAAGAATCCTGCTGAGCTAATAAGAACTGAGCATCCTGAATTTCAGGGCAGAGGTGTGTAAGGTTGTCTCCAGTGCAAAATTTTCATGGAAACTTAACCTTATTTTTATTATCCCTCTTACCCTCTCCAACATGATCGTTGGATCTGTTTGCATGCCCCTTCCCATCCTTGTCTTTTTTCTTATTATTTCGTCCCTTCTTATTCCCATCAAATTGTTGATTTCCTTTAGGGTTAGAAGTTTGAATGACATTAATAACCAAGGGTTGAGAAGGAGTTGACATTGAAGGTGTATCTTGACCAGAAGGAGCAGATTGTATAAACAACTGCTGTAATTGATTTAGAAGGTTAGTCGTACCACTATCGATCGTACTGATAAGTTCGTCACCATGAGGACCAGGTTTGGTTTTGGCTAAATCTAGCTTGGAGTGAGGAGCATCCGGAAATATTTTATTAAGGACTCTAGACTGAGAATAAATCAGTTCTAGCTGCTGAGCCCTAAAAATATCCTGCTCTTTAGAAAATACCCCTGAAAGGGATACATCCTTTGAGATTTCTGGCTGCAGATATCTCAAAAACCATTCGAGAAGGAATTCATTTGAAATCTAAGCTTTGATTAGCCTCTTCCTTCTCCTCCATTCCCGAATATGATAAAAAATGTGAGTTGCTTTATCCTGCTGGAAATTTTCCAAGAGATCAGTCCTCACATCATAACGAACATGCAACTGAAAATGGTTTAAGAACATAGTATCCAACTCACCAAAAGTAGCAAAAATGCCCCATGTCAGCTCAATATACCATTTCACTGTAGTCCCAGTTAAGTTTTGTTGAAATTATCTCAACCTAATAGAATTGTTGATAAAGGAGTTCGACGAATACCATAAGTGGAAAGTGGTGACATGGTCTACCGGATCCTCACCACTATTCCCTTCAAACTTTGGAATGTATGAGGGTAGTTTAGTGGGGACCGGAGGCCAACATGGACTATACTAAATAGGATCATTAGTCAACTTCGATAGATCAAGCAAGTTTAAAGTTGCCAGGAATGGTAAGCGCAGAGGAGCCTGGAAATTCCATCCCCCATGGGAAGGATTCCCCACATTCTAAAAAGAATAGATTGGGTTTGTTGAGGCACAAGGTTGCCAGATGTTGTTCATAGTAAATTCTGATCCATAAGAGAAGCCTTGTGACCCATCATTTAGAGAAGGAACCCCTCCTAACATAGGGTTACTATAAATAGGTGCATTCCCTCCAACCGAGGTATTGAATGAAGAAGAAACCCCTTGGTAAGGGTTCCAAGAATTTACAAATGGAGAAAAACCTTGAGAAGCACCTACTGAAGGTAAAGGAACATCCCCTTGCTAACTAGAGAAAAAATGACTCCCAGCTCCTAATGCTGTAAAAGCAGGGTTCCATCCCAAAAAAACATTAGAGCCTTGACCTTCAGAGAAAGGATTGAATCCTTGATTTTGAGAGGTGAAGGGCAGGGATCCTAAGAAAGGGTTTGAATGAGGAATATGCCCACTTCTAAAGGGGAAACCTTGAAACCTTGAAATGAAGTTGATCCACTAGCCATAGAAGGCATAGGCGCGGAGACAGCTGAAACAACGGAAAAGGAGACAAAAGAAAATTCTTCTAGAAGGCATTCCAAAAGAAAAGGGGCCATATTGAGAAGCATATGCTTGGGTGATTCCACTCGAATATGGAATATAAGTAGAGCCAAACATAGTAGCACTAGAAGTGATTATCGAAATGGTAATAGTACCTCCTCCTTTGACTGAAAGAGGAGTATGAACACTTGCAGTGCTCATAGCGAAAGTGGTGTTCCCAGTCGTGGCCATCGAAAGAAAGGGATATGATGGAAAAGGACAAGCCAGTCTTTGAGACTCAGGCCCAATGTACAAAAGGATGTCAGGAAAACTAGTAGGAAGAAGAGATGAAGGAGTCTCAGGAGGTTGAGGAGCTTCTTCAACTTTGACCTCTTCTGCAGGAAACAAGACCCTAGAGATGAGTGGAGTGCTCCTCTCTACAAGAGAATTTGTACTGGGACCACCCATAGAAACAAAAATCTCAGACAGAGAATCACTCTTCGTTGCATTCGAAATCATTGGATAAAAATCACCCACTGAATTACTCCTACACCTTCTCTAAGAAGGCTCGAAACTCATAGGGGAAAGCCCACAAAGCCTCCTCGATTGACGAGGTGATCAGTCAGTAACTTTATGAGATTAATTTTAGACTAAAAAATATAAGAATATAAACAATCTAGGAGCAAAGAGCACACTCTAAAAAGTCCCTAAGATACATTTAATCAAGCAGCCTTCAGGTAATTTCGCTCTGGGTGATTAGGACCAGACACCAAAACACAAGAAAGTGAAATAAGAGGACCTTTTGAAAATAGTCTGGGGTAATTACGCCGCAGGCCTATTAGCGAAGATAATAGAAAAAATTATTATGAACTCCTGACAACAACCCTTTCCAATGCAAGTCCCTGAGATTTTTAAGGGCACCCTCTAGAAGTACTGATGAAAGTGATGCAACGTCTGTCTCGGGTACCACGGGTATTACCCCTCGTAGTCACCTGTGTGGTCCCTAGGAGAGGCAACTAAGGGCACCAACCTGTATCGACAGTCAGGAGGAACGGTCTTAGGTCAAGATTCAGCAAATAGGAGAGGGGGTATCTCTCTTCTCTTCCTTCACTCTCCCTCGTGCTTAACTCTCTAGAGGTAGAGATTTCTCGGTCCACTTAATGGAATTGGATTTTTCTCATTAATAAAATTTCTATGTTTAATAGTTTGAGTGGCCTTGGAGAGTTAACTCTCCACTCACCTAGTCCAAGGCCCTACAACCTAGCTAGTTGGTGTATGATTAATGACAATAATACAAAAAATTCTAGTTCGTTTTAATTATAACGTCTGATTTTAGATTGGTTGTTACTTAAGTCAAAGGTATACAGAAGTGAAACTGATGGTGTTTATCGATGCAAAAGAAATCAATGAAAACATACTACATGCAAATGAAATATTTTTCTTTTGATGAAAAGAGATTTCTAAATGGGTTCTACAAAACTAAATAAGAAAAAACTTGCTTTTCTTTTCAGTTAGTCACTCTTCACACACTTCAAAAAACTATCAAAAAATACTAAAATGCTTCAGTGCACTTAATGAAAAAACTACCAATGAGATGCAAATTATAGGATCGTTAACTAAGGAGAAAAAGGAGTTTCTAGAGAGAAATGGTTCAGTCACTTTTGACAAAAAAGAAAGGCTAGTCCCAATAAGAACTCCTATGCATAAAAAATTCCAAAATTTACTTGATATAAAAGAGAGATAAATCTAGCAAAAGACTGCTTTCAAGACCAAGAAAATGAACCAAAACAAGAATCTAATCAAACTGCTTCAAAATATATAGAAACCTTAAAAATGAAATCAAAGCAAAAGCAATGGAAAACAAGAAATGCTTTTGGGATTTTTACTTATAAGGGAAAGAAAAAGATTTCAGAAAGACAAGCACAAAACTGCTCAAGAACCAAAATCAAGAAAATGAGTCACAAAGAGGCCTCAACATGCATAAGCCAACTATGCTAATTTTGTAGTGGGACTGAAACAAGCAAGAAGAATCAAAAGACCCAAGAAATTGATTCAGAATAGTAGCACACTCTTCCAACAAACAAAAGCTCAAAAATTAAGAAAAGGTCACTTCAAGATTTGCTAAAAGGCTAGTCCCAAGAAGTCAAGAAAACCAAAGAAGTCAAAAGAGGAAAAAACCGAAAGCAAAGAAATGCATAAGGTTAAGATGATCAAACAAGTAGAGGCTCACTTTTCTGAATGGTCAGAACAACCAAGAACTCCAGGAAGAGATCTTGGTGCTACAACCACAATTGCATTTCAAAAACAGAAAAATCACCAAATGAATAGGTTTTCAAAAGAACATGAGAGAAATCGACATAAAACCACAATAAACATAATCAAGACACCTAAAAGGCACCATAAGAGTGGCCAACCACAACCAGGAAAGGGTGACAGGGCTTCAAAACTCAAAATTTCAAATTTTCCCAGGCATACGCGGGTTCGTTGTGTGCAACACGCATGCACACATGACTTTAAACAAAGAAACATGCATATACACGAGTCCTTTTGGAGAATGCAGAGGGCATACATGACTGTGTACAACTAAAGTACCATATATAAACATAAATAAGGAAAAAAAAAGAAAAATTCAAGCTTGATCAAGAGATCAGGGCTCTTGTCTCGTTATGAAAAATTATTACTACACTGTAAATGTGATTAACCTATCAGGGAACCTACAAGATAGATAAAAACAACCCAAACTAGGAATTACAAGGACATAATTCCCAACAGAGTTGCCAGTTCTGTTATGGGAAATGTTACCCTAAGGTCCTTGGTTGATAAACCTCATAGAGAAGGGGCATGTCATCATAAGAAGGAATCAAATGACCAACTTATTGCTTTAAAATAGAAAGTGAGGATTGCAGATCTTACTCGTTTATCCTTCGTTTGTAGTAGATCCCATAGGGTTCAAACCCCCTGCAACTCCTCGTGCTCTAGAACCTGCAAATCAACCAAGAACAAGCACAAGAACCTATTTGTATAACATATATGTCCTAGATGTTAGCAAAATAACATACATAATCTCATAAATATAAAAAGAACTAAACTATTCAAGATTATTAAGCATGTATAAGAGACATATGACACATGAACATTAGGAACAAGATGGCACTTCTTTTATTGATAACATGTACAAAAAATAATAGTGGAGAAATCACCTGAGATCTGCCATGACCTTGAGCAAAAGCATCCTCTGGATTCATCTACCCTAGTCTCACAAAGCTTCTTCCATGAATGATGCACAAAGGATGTCACATAGAATGAGGGTGATCATCACAAGGAAACAAAGGTTTCCTAAAAAAATTGGGAAGTGCAGGAGGCAGAGGGGAAATATCAGACTTGATCAGGGCTATAACAGGCTATAATATCTATAATTCTCTCTCTCCTTCCTTAGGCCATTCCCTTGAGGGGTATTTATACTTCCTCAAATTAATTTTTTCAGTTGGGGAATAGTTAGGCCACGAGCTGGGGTAGTTAAGTTACAGGAAAAACTGTAAACCCCGCCTCAATAATAGGGAAATTTTATATTTTTTAATATTTTAAATAGCATACGTGGGTCAACTATGGATGGACCCGCGTGTGCACGTGAAAAGAGCTCGGCAGAGTCGTGTATGGATTTTAAAATACTGTTTTTTGAGAAATGTGACCAAGTATGAATGGAAGGGTTTCCTAAGGCCAATGCATAATTCATCAAGTATATATAGGTGATCAATGATGCTATAATAGTTTATAACTTTATCAAACATAATCTTAGTAAATTCAAAATAAAAAACTAATGTGAAAATATATTTTTTTACAATCTTTTTACCATATTCCATTTCCATTTTTGTTAAAAGAGCACCAAGAATACTTTAACTAAAAATATACAAGAAAATTTGGGAGTAGAAAAGGAAATGATGAGGATTGATGGAAAACATAAAACATAATAGAAAATATAATTTCCACCAACCAAAAAGGTTACTTTCAAAGAAGAAAAGAAATATACGCAATATGTAGACAAGGAAGGTTTACACAAGCTCGTAAAAAATCTAGCTAATGATATCATTGATATTAAAATGAATGTAGTAGAGGAGTTAACATCTAAAATATCATGGAGGCCATTTGCCAAAAGAAATACAACACTCGTCGGTAATCAAATACCCTCTGTAGATGATAATGAATATGAGGATGAGCAAGAAAACTCAAATGAAGATACTGATTAACAAAAACTTGAAGTGAACACCACTTTGGATGCCATTGTTGGCAGTTTTCTCATTGTCATTGATGTCAAGTTTAGTCATTGATGTCAAGTCATGTTAAGGTTATGGGTAGCCTATTAAGTATCCAAAATTCTAGTGATTCTATTTCTATTTAAGATTTCTAGTGTCATTGATTATTGAGTATGTATGTGCAGATTGTTTTTCCTGAAGTCATAAATGGAAATCAATTGGATAACCTAGCTCGATAGACATTTTTCCTATGCTTATCTTGATAAAAAGTATGAGAAGTGATTGGTCATATAACCCTCCTAAATAGTTTTCCAATTGTATAGGACACTCTTTCGAACTCTTATGAATCAAGGAGAAACAAATAAGTTTAAAGTGTAGTGGTATAAGAAAAATTTCACCTGGTCAAGGTTCTAGATACATCGGCCTACGCGCCCGTTGGACCTTGGTGCATTTTCAGACACGTCAAGAATTATATCAAGAAAATTAAATTCTCATAAAACCAATGAGAAGAAGGTTTCTCATTGAATGACCTAATAGACTAAGTGCGAGATGCTACAAATTGAGAATAATTTTCTCATGTAGATGGTGGGCCCTAGATAGTTGGCAGCATCAGGTGAAATTTAGCTGGCCAAAGAACATGATGCAAGTTTTGAATGAAGATTAAAAATCCACAATTAATGATTACTAATGATATCAATGAGTATTATTAATATCACACACACCACATGCACAAAGTTTAGCGCACCTACATACATGCGATTGATCTGATGGCAACAAATGATTTGATTCAATGACACAGATTTACATCGGACACAAAACATGCATGGGGGTTAGTGACTGGTATAACCCATGATGGATATAATGGTTAATTATGTATCAATCTAATGGCCCAAATTTCCATTAGGATTTCTACATGTGCAGTCATTAACACATGAAACTCACTCTATGTGGTATAAAAATGTATTAATGGGGAAAATTTACAACAATAATGGTAAGGGGATCTCGTTGGTACAAATCCCAATTAGACCTTATTCCTTTTGGGATAGGAGTCCCATTTGGTATGTGGTCTTGATTGCTTCCATATTTTCTTGAAAACTGATTTTGAACGGAATGAGTGAGAGAAAGGGGATCTAGATCAGAGTTCAAATAGAAAACAAGTTATAATTTTTTTATGAAAAACTTTAGGTGAAAGATACAAAGAATATAAAAATAAATAAGTAGATGAACATGAATATTAAAGAAATATTGTTAGAAAAATTTAATTAAGATACATGGATGAAGAGATAGATTCATTACCAATTGTGAATTAGTTCTCAATCAGTAACAATTGTGAAAGCATAAATCAATAAACAATCTCAAATAAGATGTAAGTTTCAAATTAATAAAATATTTCATAAATTCTCAATACATCATATATCAATCACATATCATTAAACACCACAATAATAGTCTTACAATGCTAAAAAGCACATAAGTGAATTTCTTGCCTTGGCCCAAAAGAGCTTCTCAAAATGAAGATGAAATATACAATGCACCATTACATAAATCATCCATGTGATCCAACAATGGAAATTTTAAATGGTTACTTGATATTTGAAAGGGATGTGCAAAATTTCTTGTTCTAAGGTGCTCAAAGGAGTCCAAAGCTAAAATCCCCTTCTAACTAGCCATGAGGGTATATTTATAGAAAAAAATGGGTGACTTTTCACCTCTCATTACCTTTCAACTCCCTTCATGACTCCATCTTCTACACAACCTTTCATTTTCCTCCATATTATAATTCTATTTCATTTCTATTTTTAACATTATTTTATTTACAAAATACATGAAACTAACATAATGAAAATAAGGCCCCTTCATGGTACCAATCTCATAATGGTTAAGGAAGAAGCTTAGACTTGCAACTCTTGAGTTAAGTAAGCTTGCCATGATTTGTACTCGGTTTCAATGGATATTCCTTTATTGGTGATTAGTCTTTCAAATATTATCTCACATTCTACAAAATCTAACATGAAGGTTCTCATATCCATTTTCACTTAGCTGAAAAGTGTGAAGAACGTTGTGTGCAACTTAGTCGGTTCCACCACATGTTTCACAATGGATTATTTTATGGGTTCCATACACTTCTGATCCACTTCCTATCTCCTTGCATCCACTATCCATTGAATTTGTTGCTATATTTTTTGTTTTGGAGTTTCTATTCCTGGTGCTCCAATGTATGCTATTTTGTGAGATTTGGTAAGGGATTCCAATGCACCGTGAAGCTGCTGATATTTGTTCAATATCTTGACTACATCTCTCCCCAAATTTTCTTGTGATTTAATGTACATCCTTGCTGAGTTTTTGTCCCATTCTTCACCCATTCTATCTTTTATTGACAATTCAGTCGGTGCATTGGGGTATTTTGTATCCCATTCATGCATGATATCTATTTCATTTATGGTTTGCCTTAATAATTCACCTTTCCCTTTAAGTTCATTTTGGATACTATTAATGAGGTAGTTGTATTTTGAACAATGATTTGAGCAAAATAATTGTAGAGAAGAGAGAATATTTGAATTGTTCATGTGAGCATGTTTGTATTTCAGTAGAGTATATAGCTAAATGAGAGTTGAAGTAGTGAGGGTAGCTCAAATAATTAAAAATACTAAAAGGAACAAAGGCTATGGGTATGAGTTTGAAAATTGATCAAAAAGGAATTTGCTAGAAAATCAGGTTGGTTTCTCCATATTAGGGAGTGGGTGCTTCCTTTACATTGGTGATTGTAAACATCTGGGAGTTTGTGCTTCCTTCGAGTGGGTGTTTGTAAATTTAAGGGACGGGTGTATACTTCTAGTTCGTTCTAGAAAAACCTATTTAATAATAGGTTGCAACCTATAATAATATTCAAAAACAAGATTTTCATTTTTCTCTCTTTATGGATTTACACATACATATGTTGTTTTTATGTGGTTTTAACATGACTGGTTGCTGAATGAATTGAAATATTGGATATTGTAAATAATTGTCAAAATTTTTCATAATATTGATTCACCCCACCTCTTGGTGTTATCTTGGTTTCTAACAATTGATATTAATGCAGGTTACTTCAACAAAAGTTGAACAAATAGAAGGAGGATCCAAGACAATGGCCAACCTAGATGGAAGCCCCCATGTTCACTGGAAAATTTTATGCATTTTGGAAGGTGTGAATGAGAACTTAAATAATTTCTCTTAGTACAGATGTTTGGGACACAATACAAAGTGGCTATTAAAAACTAGATGTATTGGCTAATAAAGATGAGAAGCTAGAGTTCAATCACAATGCTAAAGTAGTGATTGCAATCCTGAGTGGTTTGCTTGAATCTGAGTTCGTTAAAGTTACACACTGCACAAAATACAAATATTTATGGGATAAGAAGAAGAGTTTTTATGAAGGTGATAGTAAAGTAAATAAATCCAAAATCCAAGTCTATAGAATGAAATTTTAATCATTAAAGATGGAAGAGGATGAGGACATAGCCAAATTATTTGTTCAAGTGGAAAACATAGTTAACACCATAAGAGGATTTGTTGAACTTGTGGATGACTAATTTATAGCTCAAAATATGTTGATATCTCTTCCAACTGGATTCGATGAAAAAGTATCAACCATTGAGGAGATGAAATATCTCAACACATTGGCATTGGATTGATTGCATGGAACACTGACAACCTATTAAATGCAAATTTCAAAAGGAAAATATGCATCAAGGGAGGCTACCTTCAAAAATGATAGGAAGAGAAAATAAGATCTAGAAGACTAGAGATGTGAATCTGATGAAGAAGAGAAAAATTTTATTAAAATATTGAAGAGAGGATCTAAAAATTACATAGGTAAGTTACCCTTCAAATGCTTTAATTGTGGAAAAGTAGGTCATTGTGCATCTAAATGTACATAGAAGGACAAAAAGAATGAATATGATCATAAAGGGAAGAATAAATATAGGAAAGTAAAGGCAATTTTTTTTTCAAAGAGAACAATTTCTATACCCAAGAAGATAACAATTCCTCAAAATATGAATATGCACAAACATTTTATGAAGAAAGTATGAAAGCAACAAATAAGGATTTCATGATCATGGCTTAAAAAAATTAGATAAAGGGAAAAAAGAGTTTGATAAAGAAGAAGTTCAAGTAGAACTAGAAGGTGAATTGGTTAGTGCCAAAGAAAAAATACAAAGGACCAGGAAAAATAATAAGAAGCAAAATGAGATGCGAGCAAAATTTGAAGAGGAAAAGGATAAATTTAAAGATTCATCACTTCTATTTCTGAAACTTAAGTTGGAATAAGAAAATAAAATAGAAGAAACCTTATTACAATAGCTAAAAGAGAAGGGAAAGGAGTGTGAAAAACAAAATGAATAAATATTCTCCCTTAGAAAGGAATTAGAAAAGAAAAGTCTCAATTGAACCAAAATTTAAAGTTTATTAAAGAATTTAACAAGTTATAAGAGATTTTGAGTATTCATAGATCCTCATTAAAATTGGTCTAGGCTATGAAGGAGAATCAAGCACCAATAATTTTGAAGATAAAGGACCAATGACAAACAAACAATGAAATCAAATGAAATGTAAGGAACTAGCAACAACAAAATAAAAGTTATTACAAAAATTCAAAAAACCATAGAGATCAAATAAATAATCTGTAAAGACCTCATTCCTCTCTAAGAGAAAGTAATCAAGGAAAAAGCAGATCACAACCTCAAAGGAAATTTTCTCCCAAGTACCATAATATTTTCAATGGTTTATATTTTCATGTAGAAATTTTGGAGATAAAGATGTATATTTTAGATAATATCTTGGAAACAATCAGGTAATAAATAAAATAAATGAACCTTATCAGTCAAATACAAATAGCATATTTTTATATTCACATAGAAATAGTCTCAGGGACAATAATCATTTTTCTCCCTTATTTGATGAATGAGATAACTATGATAATTTTGGAAATAAAGTGGTTGAGTGCAGAACCAAAAAATCCATATCAACTTCTCATATTAAATAAAAACAATAATAACCCAATATATGGAGGAAGAAAAGAAAGAAGAATGTGGCATTGTCTTATATGCCCAATACTAAGGGTGCCAATGGTATGTGGACAATGGATGCTCTAAGCATATGTATAGTGATAAAAACATATGGTATGTGGAAAATGGGTGCTATGAGCATATGGATAGTTATGGATTGGATTTTCATATCATTTTTGTTCCATAATGATGCTTTCAAAATGGAAAATGTGGAGGAATTAGCTCACAGCACTATTTTTAATAGCGGGAAACAATTTGGAAAAACACGGTCTGAAACATTCTGAGAGCATTTTTAGTCATCAAATGATGTTTTTTTGGGGTAAAAAAATTCCACCTTAGAGCCACACCTTTGTTTCCTATTATACACACAGAGACCTTTCCAATGGTTCAAGAATCACACCAATCAGAGTTCATATGCAAAATTTTGCTACTTAGAAGTTGACCTTCCTGTTTTCACCACCATAATTCGAGAGGATGCCATGTCAACCCCCATTATTCATGAAAAATGGGATAGCTATATGATTATTATGTATAAAAATTTAGAAGAGTCTATATTGTAACTTTAGTTAAGAGTTGATGTAGTCAGTCCTAATCATTAGTAGGCCATCGAGTTGTGTTGTGATCGGGCCATTAGGAGGAAAATGGATTCCATTATTTTGAGTGCATTTTTTCCATAACTAAGAAAGAATAAACAAGAGGGATAGGAGGTAGAGAAAAAGAGAGGATATAAGCACTATAGCATCCCACGAGCCATATGCCATACTTATTTGTACTACCAACCATATTTCCATTCAAAGAAAGAGAGCGGAGCAACCTCACCTTCCATTTAGATTTTTCTCTTGAAAGGGTTTCCCAGAGCATATCTTCTGTTAAATGTGTGCGTGAGATTTTATTTTTCCATTCTCTATTTTTTGAATAATTTTAATTCACATGAATGCACTATTAACAATAAATACACAGAGCGGGGAGGCTAGAGTGGGAGGGGTTCTTTTAAACCTCGAAGAAAAGACTAAATTAAAATTTTGATGGAATCTCGACAAAGCCACGAATAATCAGCTAAAGCACTCTCTCTCTGGCAAGGCTTGAAAATTAGCATCTCTAAGGGCATCATGGATTTGATCATTGTTGGTGATTCAATGGTGGCTATCCAAACATGTTTGAGTATTACTAAAAATGAGAACCTCATTGAGTCTAAAACCTCTCCAATATTAATAAGGATAGTGTATCTCCTTAGAAAAATTGAAAAATTCAAATTTTTTCATGTTAAAAGAGCCAACAACCAATTGGCATACATTCAAGCTAACATTGGATGGAGTTAGATTAAGGATCCTTGATAATTAATCACGTAAGTGATATATGTGATATCCCATAAATTTTTTATATAACGTAATTCATTTGGATTACAGCTGGAGTACAAGACCTGATTAGAATATGAAGGAAATAAATATTGAAAACATACCGAGGATATGATGGAGAGCATCGAGATAGGGGAAGGTTGGTTGGAAGTTAATGCACAGGTGGGAGCACATTAAAAAGGTGGCCATGAACCACGAAAAGTGGGAATTCTACCCTTGGTTATTCCTCTGGTTAATAAATTTGGTTTCAAATGAGGGAAGTCATGGTACCATCGCATTTCGAGTCAAGAATGATTTGACAGTGATGTCGAGGGAGGAAAGTGGCTTCATAATGTTGCAGAGATGATATTCATTTATGGTTTGTAAGATGGGAAGGAATTTTAGGAAGGACCAAGTGCTTATTTATAGCTGCTGGTTGAGGCAGATTAACAAAAAAATTTCTCTATTGTAGGGGATAATAGCCAGGAAAATGGCCTCAACGAGAAATGCAAGTGGCAGCGACACGATGGAGTCTGGGTGCAGTGGGAGTTTATGGGAAATAATTGATAGTTCTTGTAAGAAAGTTTTCAAGGAAATTAATGAAAACATGGTTGTCATGTATATTCAATTTTCTAGTCTCGAAAAAGATATGGAGGTGCTTCAAAAATCTATGGAGCTCATGAGTACAGGTGTTAAGAACTTAAGACATAAGGTGGAGAATATTGAATTGCAGGTGGAGACAACCGTCGTGGGCATGTTGAAATAATTTTTATATATAAGTGATGACTCTGGTCATCCAACAAATGGTTACGCTGGTGCTTCAATTCGTGGCATGGATCCTAGGGCAGGTGGAAGTGAGGATTCGGGTATGCCTACTAAAGCGGCACTGGGATAAGCCGACCCTGGAAGTTGCAGGAAACAACTGTTTTTATCTTTATAAATCTATGTTTTGTCAAACATTAGCATATTGTGGAGTTTTTGGAAGAGTTACAGTATGAAATATCTAAAGAGTATATATATGAATAATATAGGTAGCAATAGGGTCCCTCTTCTTGTTAATATGCTGAAAAATTATGAGACTAACCTCTCCATGATTGTAAGTGACCTGGCCCATTTCCATCTTTATTAATGAAAAATTCTACTTATTCTATTGAAAAAAAAAAATCTACAGGCCCATAAATCTGTTAAAACTGTAATACTGTAGAATTCCAGTTTTTTAAGTATAATTTTATTAGATATGTTGTGAAAAATTGTCGAATGGAATATCCATGATAGCTTTCGGATCATATTTTGACATAATTTCATTTATTTTTTGGTTTCTTGTAGTTCAATTTTAAGAAGAATTATTAAATCTGCATCACATCTTTTAAACTTATGTTCTTGTAGCTACTGTTCTAATTGATTTCCATTTTTCCTTACATGTATTAACTCTTCTATGGAAATTATAATTTCTCCCTAAAATTCCACTTATACTATAGTCTCTTCCTCAATATTTTGATCATTCATGGCTATGAATAAGATCTATCCTCTTTAATCATCAAACATGCAACCATCACTTTCACAATTGCTGCCCTCTTTGGAGTACAAACCTTTCTTAGTTAATATTTCCTCTTCTTTTACGATCATGATATTTGATTTTTTTTTTTTTTTTTTTATCATCACTCTCATTTGGTTTTTCATTACACTTATATGCATAGTGACTTATTATACCACACTCAAAATGCTTGAGCGGAAGCTTACCTTTGAAATTTCTAGTTCCCCTTTTCATTTTTTCTGACAAAATTGGCTTCCTCTTCATGTGATTCATGACTAGAATCTCGATGGATATTTTGCTTGTTTATTTATTTAGCTACTTTAAATTTGGCTTCTATTGATCCTGACTTCTCTTTCTTTTTTCTCATTTCGTATGTAGTAATAGTTCCATGAAGAGTGCCTAGATTTAGATTTTGAAGATCTGATAATTCTTCAATAGTTGAAACTTTTGGATTAGATATTGAAGGAAGCGATCTTAATATTTTTTGAAAAAATTCATATTACTTAACTATCTCACCAATACCTCTAACAATATTGACTATCCCATCTACATAAAGAGAAAAGGGCAATACATTCGCATATTCGTCCATTTTTAGAATCTTGAACTGACTTAAATAAGTTAATAATTTAACTTTATTTAATTTTTCATCTCCTTCATAACATATTTGGATATTTTCCCAAATATATTTGGATGAATTGCAATGAATTACTTTGAAAAATTATATTTCTAATAGACCACTTAATATGGCATTTGTTTCCATATCATTTTTTGTATAGAGTACTTTAACATTTTCATTAGTTGGAGGATTTGTAGGTGCTTGATAACCACTTTCAATAGACATCTAGACATCAATATATAAATTCATAATGTAGGTACTCATTATTATTTTTCGGAAGGCATAATTTGATCCATCGAATAATGGAGCCTTGCTTAAAGAAGATCCCATGTGATTGGCCATGTTCCTTTGTGATCTACCTTCCTTTTGTCGTTGGTACAACACCATCCAAAATTTTGGCCTACAGTGAGATTTTGGAGCCTAACTTGACCTTGAATACTGTCATCACAAGCACTAGGAGTCATTGCAAGTGTTTTCTCTAAGTTTTTTTTTCCCATTTGTAAGAAAATCAAAGTGTTGTATTTTAGTATGTGGATTGTTGCACGTTGCACAAAAGCTAGTTTTGGTGGTTTCAAGGGGTAATTTTTGTGTAAATGAGTTGGTATTACCATATAAAAACGTGTCACACCCATTTAAAAAGTTTCAAGCACTATCGTACAAGTGTCTTCTATTGTCGCAAAGTGTATCTTTGGTGTCGCACTTCTTGTAAGTTTTCACACTGGGGGAACTGTGTTGTTCATGTGTCCTGGGTGATCTATGTTGTGTCTTCAAGTGTTCTAAGTGTGAAATAAAAATAAATTATTTTCACTGTTCACATCAGTTTCATGGATCCTACACTTAGAAAAATCTAGAAAACTTCCCGAATGAGCAACGTAGCCTCATCGAATCATCAAGAACTGCACATTGTGCAGTCTCAACACTCAAGATGCAACCCTGCCTCTTGGCACTGCATAATGCATAGTTCCTGCCCTCTAGGACTATGCAATCCAAAACCAGAGTATTCAATACCAACCCTTGAGCTTTAAAACTGTGAGATCCATCTCTCTAGCCTAGCCTGAATTGCACATTGTGTAGTCTCAGTCCTCAAGTCCAACACTTGAACTCCTGAACTACACAATTGTACAATCACCTAGACACCTTTCTACCTTCTGAAACTGCACAATGGGAGAAATCAGTTCTAGAGCCCTCAACCTAGATCCTTGAGTTCTCCAATTGCCTAATATTTTTACTTAGTCCAAGCCTCCACCCAGTTAGAATTGAGTCAGTGGATCATCAAGACATATTTTAGACTAGGGGTTTATCGAAATAATGTCATCTTTTCATGAAGGAATTGTAGATAGATGTAATCTATGATGCTATGAAAAGATGATGAAGAAGGATATGGAGAAGGAGAACATGCTAGAAGACACTTTTGTAGCTGAATATGCAATTTGATCGATCAGGACGAAGCAAATGGACATTAGTTTGCAACCACAACTACATGATAACACTAAAGACTCCTCATCTATAAGCCATATGGAGGTGAAAAGAGATAATTATCAAGAATACACACAACAAAACCATCAAAGAATGGCTTGATATTTCTATGTCATCATGTATTCCATGTTGTCTATATCATGTCATGTCATATCATCAGTCATTTTACATCATTTTTGTGGATTATGTAAATTCTTATTCGAAAATATATTGTAAAGTGGAAGTCCAAAGGACATGTACATAATATGAAGAGTCATGTGAAGTAAAAAAGTAATAGGGAAGCCAAATAGTCATGAGGGTAGTAAAATGGTCACAAGGGAGGTGAAGGTTCACCCAATTGGTTATATATACCCCTTCATTGTACAAACAAAGGAATTTTCACCTTGGCTCCTCCCGAAAGGCATTAGAGAGATAAGCTAGTTATTTTGGGGAGCAAGTAATGGCTCCAACTCTCCACTATTGGAGGTATTGGTGTTCATTGTATACATGTGTCTTGAGACATTTAATTAATATTTGAATCCTAATGGCTAGCACATTATTCATGCATGGATTATGAATATTTGTAAGTCTATTTTTTGAATGTTTGTAATTCATTTTTTTTCACCTGTACTTAAGTAGTTAAACTATTTTAGTGCTTATCATATTGAGAATGTGATATAATGGTTGCATTGAATGTCACATCTCGATGGAATATTCTTTTGGATGTTAGACGAAAATTTCTTGTTTTCATGTGTCTCTGCTAGAGTGGTAGTATTACATCTATCTTAATGGCTCACTTTATTTTTTTCCCTCTGCAGTAGAAGAAATTTGACATACCTACAACTGAACACTCTGTTGGAGTAGGGTCCCCTGGGGTTAAGAAATTTTGAGTACTTTTGGTTAAGTTTTTGTTTGTATGTGCTGCGTGCAGATGCCAAGGTGTTGTGGGGTGGGTCAAAGTCCCTCAATAATTGTCATGGGTAGAAGAGAAAACCATGAGTCTCAAACCATGGTTTGAGACCATGGTATGTGCATATTTGGAAAGATTTAAATATGTAATAGTCGAGTTGAGTAAGAGATATTGATGAATATATGGATGTTATGTTTATGTTTTTTTTCTGATCTAATTTTGGGTCGATTTGTCTCGGTAGAAAAGATTCTGTTGGTTGTGTGCGCAAAGACCTAGTCTTGAGATTTGTGCACAGACTCTGCTGCTATGTGTGCAGACGGGAAGTGATTGTACTGAATTGTAGATCCATTGGTAAAGAATATGTTTTGGCGAAATCAAACTTTTTTGTGATTTCTGTGGTTAACTGTATTAGATTTTTTATGTGAGCTATTTGTTTCTTACTGCAATTCTAGATCTGGACCTATGCTATTGAATGTGTATTTATTTCAGTAAATGATAAGTCGAATTGGATTGCATCTATACGCAATTATTATTCCACTTTAACTGCTAGATCTGAATTGATTATAGTGATATATTCTATGCAAGTTTATATTGTAGTAAGGGTTAATTCTGTAATGATCTGTGAATGCACAAGGGTTAACATCTGATTGAATTATAATCTATTACACATATATGTTAATGCATATTTGTTAAGGCTGTTATCCATGCTAAGACCTGGTTTATTGGGAAGTTCCGCGTAGATAGATAAGAATTAAGTAAGGATAAAACATGCATCAAACACTCCCTCAGGGTGCAAAAGCCTAGTTCCAGCACCCCCCCCCATACTACTTCGGGTGAGACTTTGGTCTGCGCAAGTAGATCATTGCCGAAAGGGCTAGTAGTTGGATGGTTTTGTTGGTTGCGCAATTACTCCGAACCTAGATCAGGACCCCTTAAGCCAAAAAATGGTTCCGTTGCCGGGACCAGGATCATTTTGAGGGATATTTGATGTTGTGGCATCCGACATAGAACGAATTTCAATATTGGATTGACAAAAAGGTGCGCGAATTTGCAATCCAAGAAAACATAAACCCTAAATTGACTATTGAGGATTGGGAGCAAAGGTATATCTACACCGACCTCCACGAAATTTTCTGTGCTTCCTTTTCAACTGACTTACATGAGTGGTTATATTGACTGACTGAATTTTATGCCTATGCAAAGGATGATGCGATCACAAGGTGGACTCCTGAGCTGGTTCAACAATTGGAGAAATCTAGCAATAAAATTACCCACGCAGTAGATTATTGGATTGATAGTGTTCTAAGTGGGTTTGTGACTAAATTATCTATTGATACTTTTATATCATATTGTGAATCTGAAATAATATTTTTCAGGGGCCCTAGAGGTAAGTTTTTGTGCTCATTGAAATTGTGTATTAAAATGATTTTATGTGAAAAGGGTACTCTGTGCAGACACATTAAGTGAATGTCTCGAAGAGGCCTAATGATGCACAATGGAAGAACTTACAGAGTAGATATAGAAGAGGGTTTTGTTTATAGCCCTCTCAAGGGTAAATCTGACAGTGACGAGGAGTCTGAAGCAAGTAGCTCTGGTGAGTTTGCGTACTCATAAGAAGAGGGATTGAAAAATCAAGATATTCTTGGGTCATTGGACTTAGTTCAAATCCCATCCACCCCACTCCCTAATTCACTTCACTCTAACAAGCCATCCACTCCACCTCCACCGCCACCTATAGAAGGCGACATGGCTACCTCCACCAAGTTGGAGAATTTCAAGGGCGTTGGAAATGAAGATGTTGACCAATTTTGGTTTGTCGCAGATGCTGCATGGAGAATGCAAGAAATCAATAATGATAATTTTAAGAAAGTGCAGCTGGCTATTGAATTTCAAGAATGCATGTTGGATTGATACATGAGGTATATGGAAATCAATCCTAAGTCCATGATTGATGAGCTTAAGACCACATTGAAGGAGCAGTTAAAAAAAAAAAAATCCTACTCCCAATGCATGACTGAAATAAATAAGGTCCACCAAGAAGTGAATGAATCTGCATGGGAGGCAGATCAACGATTGAAACACCATCAGAGATGGAGGATTTACTATCAATGACACACAACAAAAATAATGGTTCATTGCTATGCTACTACCGCATCTTTGCCAGTATTTAAATCAACAGAATATTGCGACACAGGTTGAAGCTATGGAGATTTCCATGAATATAGAAGCCTCACCTGTACATTCCACATAGGTTGGGGCTCAAAAAATACAAATTCAGTTAGTTTCGTTGCGCTTATAGACACAAAAATTGTGAAAGGAGAAGGAAAAAGATGTGTGTGCAGGAGTATGGTGCACACATTGTAAAGCTGAGGGTCATTGCAGGGATCATTGTCCTGTATATAATAACTATTTGGTGGTTGGAGGACCAAATTTGATTAAGAATGGGGTAGGGCCTAGTGAGGTTCCCAAACTATGGTGTATGATTTTCCAAACAAATATACTGCATACGATAGACTTCTTCCTTAGGCTTGGTAAATATATTCCGGAGCTACAACAAACTTTCTACACATTTTGTCGATCTGTGGGACATGATGAAAAGAACTGTCGCAACTTCAATCTGATGATTGAGCAGGATGCTTCGTACAGATTGCAGGTTGAGGGTAGAGGACCAAATTCACCTGCATCAATGTCTTGGCGTGGTGGATTTCTAGGCAGAGGACGAGGAAGGGGCGGAGGAGCTGGTCATGGAAGGGTACATATCATTTTTTATAACTATGGAGAGGATAGACACTATGCACATGACTAGACAAAACCAACACAACAATCGTGGAGATATTGTAGTCAGTTTGATCATGTTATTGAATATTTCCCTATACTATTTACAAAAATGCAGGAGAAGAAACTGCAGACACCTACGCAAAATGTTCAAATGATGAGAGCAGAACCACGCACTGAGGACCCTAGAATAAATATTGTAACCAGAAGCGACGTAGCAACTGGAGAAGATAAATCAGGAGATAAGAGACTTGTCACTGATGTTTGGGTTTAGAGGGCACCTGAGAAAAAGGAAGGATTCAATCTACAAAGGGAAAAGGAAACATTTTTCGTAGCAAAGAAGGACTTCATGGGTCTTGGCACATCCAAAGTAGCAATCAAACCTTCCCTGGATACAAATGAAGGGGCTGAGCCTGCAGAGATGAAACTATTTTTATAGGCCTATATCAAGATTTGCATAATAAGAAGGCTACTGAGAACCTTTAAGCTTTAATTAATAGCTGCGCCAAAAAATAACATCCTCAGATGGAGCAAAAGGTTTTCAATAATATCTACAAGAACATGAGAAAAAATGGCTAAGAGATGCACTTGACTTCTCAGATAGGAGAATTTGAAATGGACCAGGTCATTTTGGATTTGGGCTCTAATGAAAATGTGATTCCAAAGCAGACTTGGCAAAAAATGGGAGAACCTAAGCTATAATTTTCTGCAATACAACTGTGCATGGCTAATCAACAGAATATTATCCCAATGGGTAGGCTTTCTGGGGTCATAATTGATATCGAAGGAGTTAAGGCGCCGACTGATTTTGAAGTTATTCAGATTGTCGATGATATAGATCCATACCCTGCACTATTGGGTCTGGATTGGGCTATTGAAATGGATGCTATCATCAATCTCAAGCGAATAAGTATGGTATTTGAAAAGAATGGAACCAGGGTGGTGGTCCCACTGGATCCAACAAAAGGAGAAAGATATATATAACCGGTGCGTGCAGAAGAGGATGTTGATCACATATACAAGCTAATTATGCGAGATGAAGATTGGATCAATCCCACAGCAGATGGTCGACTTAGCTAGGATAGAGATAGGTCATGCCACTCAAACTCAAATGAAGAATTGGAGAATTGGCAGAACCATTTGCATGAAGTATCTACACTACGCTGTAACCGAGTCACCATATCTCTAGAGTGCATATCCTCTGAGGTACGGGAACTAAATTATTATGATGGTATAGGAAATGTCACTTGTTTCTTGGATGAGTTCAAAAAGGTTGTTCCAAAGAAACAATGGTTCCATGCGCTTAACTTAGCTCTGTGCTCAACTACAACACGCTGGTGGGAGACACAAAAGGACAAATTGGTGAATTGGGAAGAATGTACCCATATGATGCAACTAAGATTTGGACAACCCAATACCCAATTGGAAGGAACCTATGCAGGAAAAGAAGATACACACATACATTTAGCTAGATGGACTACAACTGGGGAGAGGAGCCGCAACCAGGATGGGTGCATACATTTATCCATACTTTAAGTCAGATTCCTATGAATTGGTACCTAGAGGTTGAGCTGCAACAAGGCACGATGGAATGGGATGCACTACATGAAAGCTTTGTATTAACGTTTAGTTTTGAGAGAGGATTCCCATGCATAAGTACTGCCTTACACATGATTCAAGAGGTGGTATTTGACACGACGGAGACACCAGAAGCATGAGACATACCAGCATGGGATGCACAGATGAAGGATATCGTTGATTGTCGGAATGTGACTATTGAATATAATGAGGAAGATCCTAGACACATCAATATCCCTGAGTTCGAAGGGCATCACAAAGTTGGGTGGCCACTGCTTGAAGTGCCAGATGTGAATGAACCCATGAATATTAGACAAGTCAACATAGGAACAAAGGAGAAAAATAACATTGAAAACATTGGGGCTTACTAGGATGAAGATACAATAGCTAAGGTTGCAGAGCTTCTTACCGAATATTAGAACTTGTTTCCCACAAAGTTTTCCAAGTTGAAAGAAATTTTTGGGGATCTAGGTGTAATGAAGATCACATTGAAATTGAATGCATGACCTGTCAAGCAACATTGTTACAGGTTAAATCTAAAATACAAGCAGAAGGTCAAAGAGGAGCTGGAGAAAATGGTTGTTGTAGGGATCATTGAACCAGAAAAAGAATAAGATTGGGTCAGCCCCATGGTGGTCCAAGAAAAGAAGACCAAAGGAGAAATTAGGATCTGTGTGGATCTGCGCAAGTTAAATGATGCCTGTGTGCATGACCCTTTTCCATCTCCATTTTCTGATGAAATATTGGACAATGTGGGGGGCCAGGAGGCCTAGTCATTCACTGATGGTTTTTTTGGATACCACGAAATAAGAATCACGCCTGAAGACATAAGTAAGACAACCTTTGCAATGGAATGGGGATCATTCCAATAAATAGTAATTCCATTTGGTCTGAAGAATGCGTCAACAATCTTCTCGCGCGTGGCGATAGATGTGTTTATGAAGTATATAAATAAATTATTAGAAGTATATTTTGATGACTGGAATGTATTTGGCTAAGTAAAGAAGGATGTTTAAAATCTGTTCTTAATTTTGTATACTTGTTGAAAGCATCAAATATCACTGAATCTGAGGAAGTGCATATTCTGTGTCCCCTTTGTGATTTTGTTGGGTCATATTGTATGTCAGAAGGGATTGATGGTGGATCTAGCTAAGATTTTTTTTATTGCTAACTTGGAGGTTCCAACAAATGTAAAACAACTACACTCAATTTTGGGGCAAAATGGGTATTACAGGAAGTTTATTCAAGGCTACGTGCTGATTACTACGCCGATGGAGAGGTTACTCAAGAAAGATGTCTCTTTTTGATGGGATCAGGATTGTCAGAATATTTTTGAGCTATTTAAGGAGAAAATGGTAACTGCGCCTATATTGGTATTCCTAGACTGGACAAAGGAATTCCATGTACATGTGGATGCTTCGTGTATCATGCTAGGTGTTGTACTCGCGCAACCAGGAGCTGGAGATATTGATCACCCAATTTCCTTGTGAGCAAGAAATTGTCAAGTGTTGAACGTAACCACCCGACCATAGAGAGATAAGGCCTAGCTATGGTCTATGTGCTACAAAAGTTTCATCAATATTTTCTAGGAGGACATTTCAAGATGTTTACGAATCACTTTGCTTTGAAGTACCTTGTCAACAAGCCTGTGTAGGGGGGGGGGGAATTTTTTGATGGCTGTTATTATTTCAGGAGTATGATTTTGCAGTGATCGTCAAGCCAGGGAGGTTGAATGCAGGTTTAGATGACCTATCGTGCATCGAAAGTGGCAAGGAGCCAACTAGTTTGGAGGACATATTACCATATGCACAACTATTTTCCATCAAAATAGTCGATGACCACTTCGCAGACATTATCCACTTTCTGACCACTGGTAGTGTGCCTACGGAGTACACATTTAAGTGGAAGAAATAACTGGTCTTGCACACAACTGAATTTAGTTTTATTGCTGGCCAGTTGTATAAGATGGGGGCTAATGAGATATTGAGATGCTATGTTCCATAGTTTGAAAGACAAAGGATTCTATTTGAAGCACATGCAGGGGTTGCAATATGTCACTATGCAGGAAACCTGACTGCGCAGAAAATTTTGAGGGCTGGGTTATGGTGGCCTATGGTACATAGTGATGCAAAGGAGTACTTTTGTGATTGTGATGTATGTCAATGAATATGGAAACTGTTGCGCAGAGATGAAATGTCACTTCAACCATAAGTAACTTTGCAGGATTTTGATAAGTGGGCCATTAAATTTGTAGGACCAATCAACCCTCTCCGAAAGAAGAATGGCACGTGCTATATCATTACTACAAAAAATTATTTGACCAGGTGGGTAGAAGCTAAGGTTGTGGAGGATTGCAATGTAGAGACAAATGCGCACTTCATTTTTGAGAATATCTTGTCAAGGTTTGGGTGTCATAAAATCTTGATGAGTGACGAGGGTACACACTTTGTGAATGAGACTATCCAAGTATTGAAAATGGAGTTTAATATGCACCATCAGAAGATTACACCATATCATCCACAAGAAAATGTCATGGTAGATGCCTTTACTAAGATTTTGGAGAATGCGCTCACAAAGGTCTGCAATTCTAATTGGAACGATTGGGATGCACACATACCTACGGTTCTATGGGAATATCAGACTACATGCAATAAATTGACTGGGAAGACCACATTCTGATTGGTATTTGGATAGGAAGATGTTATTCCAATGAAGTACATTGTCCTCAATCTGCACATTGCGATAATAACTAACATGGCTTATCAAGATAGTATGGAAGAGCGACTGCCATAGATAGTTGTGCTGGAGGAAGACAAGTTCATTTCTGGTTTCCATCAACAGGTGCAAAATTCATGTGAAAAATCTTGGCATGAAAGGCACATCGGAAAAAATATTTTCAAGGAGAATGATTTAGTTTTGCTATATGACAACAAGTTTGTGTGCCACCCAGGAAAGTTCAAAATGCATTGGCTTTGACCTTAAGTTATCAAGGAGATTACAAAAGGAGATGTGTTACATCTAGTTACCTTAAGGGGTGAAATCCTTCTTGGATTTGTGAATGGAAGTCAGTTGAAGCCATACAGGGATGACCCTATCCCTGCGCACGCCAAATGACTATATGGATAGAGGAGTGTCTTAGTACCCCAGATAGTTGAAAGAGGATGCAGGACCATAAAGAAGTCTATCAAGAATTGGAGAAGTAGGTCTGCATGACAAGGATGGCAGATGCGTAGATCGGTGCAACAACTGCGCAGAGGCTGCGCTCAGAGGATGAAGAAGTTATAGATGTGCCAAAAACTAGTCGTTGGAACAATAAATATGGATAAGACAAATTTATTACCATTTGGAGGAGCGGATACAATCCATTTAATGAGGATATTATGCCAGATTTGGAAGCGTTTTAGAATTTATGAGGCTACATCAATGCACATGAGACCGTTTAAGTCGCGCCAACGTCATAAGTATAATGGGAAGGGTCACATTAGTACTTTTTTCTTTCCAAGTGATTTTTACATAGTGATACCGTTGTGATTTTTGAAGCTTATGTTTGAGATAAACCTGATCTTCTATGAGGCACTTCACCAACCGGGGTTGGGTTATTTGACTCCTCCACGTATGATAGCTACCGAATCTACCACATCTGTGATGTAGGTCAATGAAACCTCTGTGTAGGCTACTAAAAATCCTACGCTTGCACCCTAGCTGCATAAATTTAAGAAGGGATAGTCTTCAGGGTCCCAAAAGTCGTCATGCCAGAAGACCCTAAAGCCTAGGTCAACCCCTAAAAAATGTTAGAAGAGACCTATGGTCAAGACACCCAAAGTAATTGTGGAGGAAGAAGTTTTCGAGGATGTAGATCCACTCTCATGGCTACCCACGTATGTGGTGTCATGAAAATCATATATGAAGGTAGAAAAGGACCTGGATAAGGATAGGTCTTATATCAATTATTCATTCATCCCTGAAGATGTGTCGTTTGAGGGGGATATTGTTCTAAAAATTCCCTACTAAAGATTGAAGACTAGGACCTGGTTGACTAGGAGAACTTCCCTAATCTTGCACCCTCGTTGTACTTGGATATGGTCACCTATGACAAGGGGGTGATCAAGTCGAGCCAAAGCATTGGGTGTTGGGACTGTAGAAGTTAGGGCTATTAAATTTGCTGAACATCCCACACTTTGGGCACAACACGCTCAATGATATTTGTGTGTGCCAACTGCTCACCCTGGTGCACAATGAATGTTTGTGGCTAGGAGAGCCAATTCCCATTGATGCATATTTGAGACACCGTATCACCAACCTGCCCTGTCATGGGGCGAACCCAGCGGTGGCCTTTAGAGGAAAGGGCCTGGAGCGGAAAGTTGCTGACACAGTTAAGGAAAAATATAAGGTATCAAACAACACTCGAGGGTTCGTCGCTAGTGAAATCAATGACCTCGCCGTACAATTTTCCATGCCAAATCATTGCCTTCAAGATGATGAGGAAGTATCGGTTGAAGGAAGTCTCGGGCCATGTGATCGCTTTAGCCAGGAAATTTGAGAAAGGGATACAATATAATTGGGCAAAGTACCCATGCACAGAGTTTTTGGTGAATGTCTGTGAGATACAGGAGGAGGGAAATAATTTTTATTATGCTTGGTTGTTGCTACTCATTGCACTAATTGGTTGGAGGACACGAGATGAGGCCCAGTTCCCAGATATTGAGCCCGATATTTTCAATGTTATGAGATATGTGATGGTTTGGAACTCCAAGCTTCCCTCTAGAATCACTGAAAACAAAATATTCTGGGTGTTATTTGATTTCGAGTTGCTTCAAGCGGTGTAGTCCAAGCCACCATTGTCACAAACGTTGTACGAGTAGTACAAGCACATTATCGACTTCAAATCTACCTTTCACAATATTAACATGCACACGAAGGGAGATGTTGAAGGTGTTTGGTATGAGCTACCTTACATGGTCATGGAGGATGACCTTTTCCATGCTATGACAGAGATGTTGAAGGTGTTTTTAGTCCAAGCCACGATTTTCACGAACTTTGTACGAGTAGTACAAGCACATTGTCGACTTAAAATATACCTTGCACAATATTAACATGTGCATGAAGGGAGATGTTGAAGTTGTTTGGTATGAGCTACCTTACATGGTCATGGAGGATGACCTTTCATAGTGCCTCATCTTGAGTACCCTTGAAGACTCCTACAAAGCCGCGCATGACAAAGGATACCCATCAGAAGGATAAGGATGCAAAGAAAGATATAGATCCAACCACGATGGGTGAAACCATTGACCTGGATAAAGAAAGGGAGGATAAAGAAGGTGATAATGCCAAGGCACCTGCGACACAGACAAATTCAACAAAAGGAACTAAGTGAGGATCTCAATCCTCCCTGGGCTTGCGCAAAAAGAGGAAGGGATCAAAGCAAAAAAGGACATATGACATGAACCTTATAGAAGACGACCTTAACTAAATTGAAAACACAGTCAAATTTGCAACCGAGGATCGCTGGACTAATGTGGAGTCTCATTACAAATCGGTCCTTGAGGATGTGAACCACGGACTTCAGGAGCTTCGCATGCAAATGAACCTGATCCAAGAAAGTGTGCAACAAACGAGCATATGACAAGTGAGTACACAACCCCTCATTACTATTGTACCATTAGAAAACCATGTAATTCATGTTACAGTACCTATAGTTACAGTTGGGCACCCTGAGTTGTGCACTAATGTGCAAGCCTGCACTAAGGTAGGCATTAACTTGTGCATGCTTCCCGATGGAAAAATACATGAAATGCATACTATGATCGTGGATGAGATGCGGTACCGAGAGGTCCACACCTCAAAGGTTGCTATGGAGAATCAACAATAAGTGATCATGATGGAGAAGGGACAATGAAATGCAGAAGAGGCTCGGGCTGCCGAAGATCGACACGCCAAGTTGGAATACATGATCAACTGGTTGTGCGGTGACCTCCCCGAAGTCACATTAACTGCCATCACTATGCATATAGTTAAATTAGAAATATTGGTAGCCACACTAAAGGCCTTGCATTTGGAGATAACAATATTTCACGCCAAACAAGAGAAAAATATTGCAAACCTCTAGATGAAGCTATAGCCAAATATGCCTCCGGAAGCATGCGCAAAGTGTGTCACAGTTGTGCAGGAATCAACTGTTTGCATCGATGCTACCATTGATGCTTGCAGTATGCTATTTAAAGAAGCCATGGGACTTCGGACCTTTGCCAAATATTACCCTATCATCTGGCCTCTAAAAGCAGATTTGAGGGCCAAAGAGCAACAATTTAATGAAATTTGGGTCGCTGCGCTGACCCTTGTGCTAAGCCAAATATTCACCCGATTGCAGAAGAGTCACACCACTTACATGGAAATTGATACACTACACTGATGGGAGCACTTGTTGGACAAGTGAATGAAGCCATGGGCAGATGAGGCCTTGCATCTCTCACAAACCATTGATGGTGCCCTCAAAACTCTGCAACAAACCCATATAAGCACCAACTTGGCCACTGAAGGACCAATCTGTTTTCAAACCAGCTCCAAAAATAGAAGAAAAGAGATATCAATGCCTTAGAAAATAAGCCACTTTGAGGGGGAAACCTCCAATACATTACATGAATGAACAATTCTTTGATGATACAAATTACAAAACATCCTTTCTATATATAAGAGTCCATGGGGCCACAATGTAATCCTAGTGGGGCCACAATGTAATCCCAGTTGACCTAACAATAATAATTTAAGGGCACAATAATAACAATATGGGGGTTATAGGGGTACAATAATAACAATAAGGGGGTTACACTAACAACAATAAGGGACTATACTAGTAATATAGGGACCTAACATGTCCCTCTCCTTAAAAAAAGTGTTGTCCTCAACGCTTGAGTAGCTTTGGGTGCTTCTATATAAAATTCTCATCCTCCCATGTAGAATCTTCAGTGGGTAAGTTCTTCCACTTGATGAGATACTCTGAAATTGATCGATTTCATAGTTGTCGAGTTCTTGTTTCCGTGACTGCTTCAGGTTCCAATATGATTTTTCCTTCCTCATCAAGTTCTGAAAATATTGTTTGAATTAGAAGATTTTCACCTATAACCTTATTTAAGCATGAAACATGGAAAACTGGATACATTCGTGAAGAAGCAAGAAGCTCCAATTTGTATGCCATAGTACCAATCTTTTGCAACACCTTGTAAGGACCATAGTAGTTTGGCGATAATTTATTAGCCTTCTTAGCTTGCTTGAGGGACATGTGTTTCTATGGTTGTAGCCGTACAAATACCCAGTCTCCTACATCAAAACTTCTCTTGCTGCAATGTTGATATGCTTTTTGTTTCATTCGATTTTGTGCGAAATTTAGGTTATCCTTTAAGAGTTGGAGAACTTCTTGTTGATGCTTGATGTGATCTTCCACTGCTTGAACCTTCGAATTTTCTCTTAAATATGATGTGATGGATGGTGGATGATATCCATAAAGTGCCATAAATGGGGTCATTTTTTATGCAGTATGGAAGGAAGTGTTATACCACCATTCAGCGAGAGGTAACCACTTGACCCATTGTGTTTGTTTATCAGATACAAAACAACGAAGATATCCTTCCAAACATTTATTTACTATCTCGGTTTGACCATCGGATTGAGGATGATAAGATGAGCTATGAGCTAATTGAGTACCCAAACAAGAAAATAACTCCGTCCAAAAATTTCCAGTAAAAATGGGATCTCTGTCACTCACAATAACCCTTGGGCTTCCATGTAGCTTTTGAATTCTGTCCATAAATGTAGTAGCAACTTTACTTGCTTTAAATGGATGAGCTAATGCACAAAAGTGTGCATACTTGGTAAGTCTATCAACTACCACCATGATGACACTCTTTCCTTCAGACTTGGGTAAACCTGTGATAAAATCCATTGAAATCTCCTCCCAACATTGACTTGGAATAGATAAAGGTTGTAGAATACCTGGGGTCTTAATTGTGTCAACTTTATTCTGCTGGAAAACAAAAAATTTCGCCACAAACTTTTGAATATCAGATTTAAGGCCATCCCAAAAAAATTCTTTCTTCACCTTGTGGTAAGTTTTTAAAAATCCTGAGTGTCCTCCTAAAGGAGAAGTGTGCGATTCCAAAAGAATCTTTTGTTTTTGTTGGGAATTCTTACAAATATATAAGCGATCTTTGTACCATAAGGAATAATTTTTCTAACTAAATGTATCAGATGTACTAGGATCTTACTGCAACTTTTGAATGACTGTCCACACTTCTTCATCCTTCTTCCATTCATCTCTTGCTTCGGTTATCCAATTTGGTTGGATAATAGAAATGGCACAAAGCAATGCTTCCACATCTTCATTATTTCTTGAGAGTGCATATGCAACAACATTTAGCTTCCCTTTTTTGTATATTATTTCAAATTCATAACCCAACATCTTTGTGACCCATTTTTGCTGCTCTTCTAAAGATAGTATTTGTTCCAAAAAGTGTTTAAGACTGTCATGATCAGTTTTTACCTTGAAGTGTTTTCTCATTAGGTACGTTCACGATTTATTTAGTGCATGCAATATTGTTAACATTTCCTTCTCATAAATAGGTTTCTGTAAATACTTTACTTGGATTGGACGACTTTCAAAAGCAATGGGTCTTCCTTCTTGCATTAAAATAGCACCAATTCCATTTCCTGAGGCACCACATTCCACAATAAAGGTTTTTGTGAAGTCTGGTGTAGCTAAGATCGGTGCTAGGCACATTTCTCCTTTAAGATGTTCAAAGGCCTTAGTTGCTTTAGAAGTCCATGAAAATGCATATTTCTTCAATAATGTTGTTAGAAGTGCTGCTATTCTCCCATAATTCTTAACAAACTTGCGATAATACCTCGTTAACCTGAGAAATCCTCACAACTGCTTTATGGTTGTGGGAACTTTCCATTCCTTAGTGGCTTTAATTTTGTTAGGGTCTACCTTAACACCCTCATGAGATACAATATGACCCAAATATTCCACCTCTTGTACTCCAAAGAAACATTTGGATGTTTTTGCATATAATTGTTTCTCCTGCAATAGTTCGAGCACCCTGTCAACATGTTGAACATGATCCTTCCAAGACCTGCTGTAGATTAGTATATCATAAAAAAATATTAGCACAAATTTTCTAAGTAAGGGTTTTAAAATGGAATTCATCAACCCTTGAAATGTAGAAGGTGCATTAGTAAGGCCAAAAGGCATGACCAAAAATTCATAATGACCCTCATGAGTTCGAAATGCTGTTTTTGGAATATCTTCAGTCTTCATTCTAATTTGATGATATCCTGAACGAAGATCCAACATGGTAAAATAAATTGCTCCATGTAATTCATCCAATAATTCATCAATCACAGGAATGGGAAATTTATCTTTAATGGTGAGCTTATTGATCTCCCTATAATCCAGACACATTCGCCATGATCCATCCTTCTTGTGTACCAATACTACAGGAGTAGAGAAAGAACTTTGACTAGGTTGAATTATACCCGCCTCTAACATTTCTGCAATCATACGTTCAATTTCGCTCTTTTGGAAGTAAGGATATCTATAAGGCCTGATGTTTGGAGGAACACTTCCTGGAATCAAATGAATAGCATGATCATGATCACGAATAGGTGGGAGTCCTTTGGGAGTTTCAAACACCTTGGAATGATTATCCAAGACTTTTTGGAGATCTGCAGAAATAGATGATTTTGATGTTGGAACTTCTAGTGAGCATAATTGTGCAATTATGCCTTGTTTTTCTTTCTTTAGAAGCTTTGTCATGACATTAGAGCTTATTATCTTTCCTAGCTTCCTTGCAATACCACGTAATTCGACTTCCTTTCCTTCTGAAAAAAAATTTCAAGAAAATTTCTTGAAAATTAAAAGCTACCATCCCCAAAGATTGTAACCATTGTACTCCTAGTACAACATCAACACCTCCCATAGGAATGGAAAGCGTTGGACTATTCAATACATATTCCCCCATGGTTAGCTTGATATTATGGCACTTTTCAGAGTAATTTATAGTTCCTCCATTTGCAACCATCACTTGACATCTAGTGCTGGGTATAGGAAACAATTCAATTCCTTAGCTTCCTTACAATGAATAAAATTATGGGTACTACCTGAATCAATCAACACTATTAACTTTTTCTTCTTGATATGTCCTACTATCTTGAGAGTTTGAGGAGTGGTAATTCCTACCAATTCATTACACGATATGGTCGGACTCATTTCTTCCTATTCTAGGGTTGGTTCCTGGTGTATATCCTCTTTTTTTGAAGATTCTTGTTCATTTTCTTCTTCCTCTTCACAATCTATGTAAAATAATTTCTTCTCAGCACACTTATGACCTTTAGTGTATTTTCTATCAAAACTGTAGCAAAGCTCTTTTTCTCTTTTTTATTCCAATTGTTGTGGTGTCAACCTTGTAGGTTGTGGAAATCTAGGAGTAGGAACACTTCCATCTTTATATAAGTGAGTGGTAGGCTTCCTTGTCGCCATAATTTTACATTCATTTTTTCTTGCCAACCTGAATGCCTTATCCAATGAATCAGGTTCCAAAATGTGAAATTCATGTTGGATGTTATCATTTAAAGTACTTATGAAGAGATAAATCATGTGTTCCTCTAGAATATCAGTTACCCTTATATTCAATTTTTGGAAGTCAATGTGCTCCCCCACTGAACACTTTTGTTTGAGATTTATCAATTGGCTAACGAAAGTGTTGCTCTTTGTATCCTCATAATGTGCTATCATTTCCTCAGTAAAAATTGACCAAGTGACAATTTTATTACGGGAGCAAAGCCATTGATACCATATAAATGTATTTTGTTCTAAATGTAAAGTTGCAATGTGTACCTTTTGTGTGTTTTGCACATTATTGAGATCTAAATATTGCTCCATATGTAGTATCCATGTTACAAGATCCTTTCCATCAAACTTCCTCATATCCATTTTTGGAATATGGTGGTTCTTCCCTCCAACATCAGAGTTTATGAAATCACAATTAACATTTATTTTGTTCTCATCATGAGTTTCCTCTACTATCTTTTCACCATTAGGAAACATTTCTTGTATCAACTTTGTCAAACCTTCCATGTATGATTTTAGATCATTCTTCATGTTTTCCATCTTAGCTTCCATGTCATCCATATTAGATTCCATGCTAGCTTCCATGCCATTCTTCAAACCGACCATCTTAGATTCCACGCCTTTCTTCAAAACTTCCGTGTCATTTTTTGTTGCTCTTTGCGAGAGAGAAATTTGTTGCACTTGCTCTTGTAATTTTGATATGTCATGTTGCCATTCTTCGTCTTCATGAGTCATAGTAGAGCCTTCTAAAGGATTAATGGGTGTTGAATTATTTTTAGGGGCCATTTTAGAATCCAATATTGATATCTATTCTACAATATTCCCTTGGAATCAATTCAACTTGACCCTTCAAACAAGACTTATGAAATTTGAAAAAAAAATACACACCTTTTACTTGCTTTTGAGGAGCTCAATATTGAAATTGAATTATATCTATAATTGTAGATCCTCAATATCTAAAATTCATCCTTGTAGTAGTCCTCTGAAGCTTCTTTCAAATTCCACAAGTTTGACTTGATTTAGATTCTTCAAGACAAAGTTATGTTCAATCTACCACAATGACCTAATTATGGACTAGTTCAGTAGAGCAAAATTTTATGACTTGCCGCGTGTCACTGTTTGCTCCTTTGGCTCTGAAATTTATAGACAAGAAACCACATTCCATTTACTTCCAGTCACCTTTTACAAAATTCAGATCTGATGCTCAGAGAGAGAGAGTTATGAAGATGGTCTCACGATCACCTCTTTGAGATGAAATTCAGGAGCCTGAAAAAGACCTAACTTCCACAGATCATATCTCCGACAATATTGCGAACCAAGCTCTGAAATTTTGTGACACTATTCCTCGAGATTTCAGCTTCTTAACCATCGTAGAAAAATATTTATAGCGAAAATTCCGTGATGACCTTTTTAAGTGAAATTCAGGAGCCTGCAAAAGGCCCTAGCTTCCACAGATCATATCTCCGAAAATGTTGTGAACCAAGCTCTAAAATTTTGCGCCGATGTTTCTCAGGATTTCAGATTCAAACTCTAAAAATTTCAGCTTCTGAACCTTTGTAGAACAAAATTTATAGCGAAAATTCCATGATGACCTGTTTGGTGGAGAAAAACCCTAGAATCCAAAGCTCTGATACCAAATGTTGTGAAACTAGCTCCAAAAATAGGAGAAAAGAGATTTCAATGCCTTATAAATAAGACACTTTGAGGGGGAAACCTCCAATACATTACATGAATGAAAAATTATTCGATGATACAAATTAAAAAACCTCCTTTCTATATATAAGAGTCCATGGGGCCACAATGTAATCCTAGCCGACCTAACAATAATAATTTAAGGGCATAACAATATGGGGGTTATAGGGATACAATAATAACAATAAGGGGGTTACACTAAAAATAACAAGGGAGTATACTAGTAATATAGGGACCTAACACAACCACAAAAAAATTGGTGGAAGAAGCGTAAAGTGCTGCAACACAAAATACCGAAGTCCTCTTGCTATTTCAATGTTCCGTGCAGGCACTCAAAGACAAATGCAGGCAACTGGACCAGAGTGACTTGGGACGAGTCACTAGATTGTGTTGGGGTCTTTTTGGAGTAGGGGCCCTTAGGATAAAGAAATTTTGAGTATTTTTGGTTAAGTTTTTGTTTGTATGTGTTGCGCACAGATTTCAAAGGGATTTGGGGTAGGCCAAAGTCCCTTAATCATTGTAACAAGTAAAAGGGAAAGCCATGAGTCTCAAAGCACGTTTGGAAATATATAAATATGTAATAGTCGAGTCGACTAAGAGATATTGATGAATGTATGGATGTCATGTTTATGTTTTTCATTTTGATCAAATTTTGGGTCGGTTTGTCTAGGTAGAAAGGTTCCTGATGTATGTGTGCATGGAGAGCTAGTCCTAAGCTGTGTGCACAAAATTTTTTGATGTGTGCGTAGATGGGAAGATATTGTACTAAATTCCATATTCATTAAAAAAGAAGAGTTTTTGGCAAACTCAGACTTTTGTGTGATTTTTATGGTTAATTGTATTAGATTTGTTATGTGCACTATCTGTTGCTTACTGCAATTCTAGATCTGGATATGTGCTATTGAATGCAAATTTATTCCAGTAAATGATAAGTCGAATTGGATTGCATTTGTACGCAAGTATTATTCCGCTTTAACTGTTAGATCTGAATTGAGTATAGTGATCTATTTTGTGCAAGTTTATATTGAAATAAGGGCTAATTATGTAATGATATGTGAATGTGAAAGGGTTAAGATCTGATTGAAGTATAAACTGTTACGCATATTTGTTAATGCATATTTTTTAAGGGTGTTATCCGTGCTTAGACCTTGTTTCTTGGGAAGTTCTGCACAGATAAATAAGCATTAAGTAAGAGTAAAACACACATCAAACACTCCCTTAGGGTGTAGAAACCTGGTTCCAACACCCCCCCATACTACTTCAGGTGAGACTTTGTTCTGCGAAAGCAGATCATTGCTGAAAGGGCCAGTAGTTTGAGGGTTTTTTTGGTTGCGCAATTACTCTGAACTTGGGTCAGGACCCCTTAAGCCAACACACTCACTAGGAACACTCAATTTCTTTTTGAAGGCACATATGGGTTCCTCTCTCTTGCTAATAGTTAGAGTCAAGGAAAACCTTTAAGAAAATGGTAATCAATCAGTATTCTAGATGGGGATCCTATCCCAAACAATTCGATGTCTAATTGGGACCACTTATCGAGGAGACCCCTTTAAATGTTGGTAGGTCCAACACTTTCAACATTCTGGCGATAGAAGGAGGGAAGCCATATTTTTATGGCTGAAAAATCCACCCACCCTCAACACACTTCTTCCGGTCAAGGAAGCAACATTCCCAACAACTCCTCCACTCATGTTCCTAAATTTGATCGATCTTCTCAGCCCAGTCTTGGACAAAATTGTGAAATCTCTTACGAGCAAATCCGGGACATTCGACCTATAACTCATCACTTTACAAAGGCCATTGGATTGATCTATGAAGTACATAATATTACATATTTTATAAAGAATAACACAACCAAGCCTACTAGGATAATGGTTTCTATAGTAAAATATTTAGTTATCACCACCCTTGAAGAGTTAGTAGAGATTTTTGAGAACAAAAAGAAACTAGAGAAACCTCCATATTTCAACGGAGGTGATGGAGACAATGTTGTACTGTCAAATGACACATTATACAGGTTAGGCGGTTACTCAGAGGAGGAATAATATCCATGAGATTCTAAAGAAGAGGAGGAGGGTAGAGATGAGGACATGGTGGACCAAGATTTGGATTGGATGTCTCAAGGCCCACTCACTCTACCAGGTGTGTTACACAAGATGCCGAGACACCTAGAGAAGCTGTTAATAAATTAAGACCATGATGTTGCATGTAGGATTTTCCCTTGTACCTTAGATGATAGAGAAATTGATGGTACCATATGATTCCACCAAACTCAATCCAGAATTGAAAGGGGTTTAAAAATTCTGTTCCTAGAAAAGTTTGTCGATGAAAAAACCCTACCATGTTATTAAAGGAGTTGGGAAATATGAAGATGGAGAAGAAAGAGAAAGTTAAATATTTTAATCAGAGGTTTAATCGCATATTGAACAAATTTCCTCCAATTATGAAACCTCAAGACTCCATCACTATTGATTATTACATTTCTACCTTACGAACAAGCATCACACAATTCGTCAAGAGAATTGTGAAACCAACATTGGCTAAAAATTATGAAGAAGCCATTGCATTTGAAAAGAACTTGCACACAATTGGAGTCATTGTCAATGATGAACCATAAAAGGACTCCAAAGACATGGGATAAAGGTCTCAGGCCTCATCAAGTAAGGCCAAAGATAAATAATTCCTCGATATTGAAATATTAACCTAAACCATCAAGTATCTGTCTAATGAGTTGGCATAGCGAAAAAAAAAGGTCAAGAGAGGCCATTGTCATTAGTAAGCTCCCAAAATTCAACTTCTTGATAAGGGATCCCAACTCTAAAAACAACAGGAATCAACTAGCCAAGTTTGTGAAAATCTCGAATGTCATGTTGAATGTCGAAAGCATGGGCATGGAACAATATTGTTCTTTTCATAAAGAATATCATTTTCATAAAAAAACATCGCCGCAATAGAACCACAACATGAACGACCTGGCTACGCATTGTTTAAAATTTTAACTAGGTTCAGTCTTCATAATGACTTGTAATTATGAATTTATGTAATGAAGAAGGCACATATAATAAAATTTATTTTGTAATACTTGCATCATGGGTTTCATGAGAAAGGAGTTTTTATTATAGGGGTAAAACTGTGAAGGTGGGTTACACTTTTGTTGGTTACACTTTTGTCTTCCTTGAGTTGGAAAAACCCTTGGAAGTCCAAGTGCTCTTTGAATCTCCATGATTGAGACTCATACTCTTGAAGATAGTCACTCAAGGTCTCCTCCCTTGGTGCATCTTATTCATCCATTCTTCTTGCAGTGAATGTGGGCCATAAACTGTGTTGTGGATCTGCATGTGTGGCTGAATGGCCACACCCATCATGTGAATATCTAGGGTTTGCTTCACTTTCAAACCCCCTTGGAATTTTTCTACACTTCTCCCCTTTCATCTCCTTGAGATCTTATTTGATATTCTTCATAGTTTGGAAAAGAAGCTGGGAGATCCTCTCTTCCTTCATTTATCCAAATAATGGAGTGACGCTTTTGTTTCTTCTGTATAGCTTCTCCTTCCTATGAGAAGAATCTTTTATTTCTAATGGCATAATGTCTTGAATGCATAGGCTGAGCCAAGATTATGCTCTGATACCACTGTAATATCCCAAAATGGGAATAGCAGCAATATAGCTCATAAAAATTTAAAACACAGAAAATATGAATATGACATAGGAGAGATCAATATGCAGCCATAATTTTATTAATATATCAGCATACATATACAAAAATATCATGAGGGACAAGCCACTCAAGCAATGGGAACAAGTCTCTAATGAACAAAACAATCAGCACATGAGTTGTTGCAACTGTATAGAATGCCGAAGAGCAGTGAAAACACTGTCTATATAGTGTAGCTACTGCTGAATACATATATAAATGAAATGTGGCTAATAAAAACAAAATAAATGCCCAGGAAAGAAGATGCAGGCACTAATACAATATTTCTAACCAATCTGGAAAAGATTGCTAGAAATGCCAAGAAATGTACAATGTGACAAATAACCCTGGGGTTGAGATGCCACTGTAAAATGGATCTGAATAGAATGAGGCTATGATAGATCTGAAATTATGATGTCCTCCTCCAATAGTATTTATAATTAGAAGGCTGATCCCTCTACTCATAAATAGACCCTCCTGATGAGCTCAATGAACCCTCCTAGCAAATGCCTCCAAAAATAACGCAGTTCAGAATTGTGACTGCACTATGAGGGATGGTAGATGGCTGGCCTAATGAAAAATATGAGAAAATATGCCTAGGAGCCTTCCTTTCTGATCCTCCAATGGATAGGCTACCTCTCCACTGAAAAAAAAGCCTAGAAACAACTCTATGTGATCCTCTGTTGTTGCACCCTGCAACACAACCCAAATCTAAACAGAAAATGTGTTGTAGTTGAAGGAGGTAGCTTGGCCAGAATTCCATAATGAGGAAATGTAGCTCAAATAAGCTCTCCTTCCCTGAGGATGAGGTAGGGATTCCCGATTAGGAACACCCTTGTGCTAAACAACACAACAACCCTACTAAACATCAAAAGGATGCAAAGTCTAAACAGACCAACATCAAAATGATAATCTAAAACATGAATAACAATGGTTTCTATCCCCTCCATATATAGCATGAGAGCCTCCTCACATTGGGTCCCATCCATAATTGCCACCAAGATCATGAAAGTTGTCCTCCGCTAAAACTATGCTGTCTCATCATAAAGACCACTCCTCCATGACAACGCTGTTGATTTGGTCAAAGTTGATTGAATCAAGATGATACAATTCCTGTTCACACCCAAAGGTGCTTAATCCAGATGCTTATTCTTCCTCCTTTCACATTAGGAGTTTTATTATTCCTTCAAAATGGGTTTTATGGTTCTCCCCACCAACTTATTCACCTACCTAGTGATAAAACCAACTATAATATTCCATTTAGATGAAGGCTAAATTTTTGGAATATTACAGTCCTCCACTCCAAAATGTTGCTTGTCCTCAAGCAACTGTAAACGTGGAGAAAAGTTCCTCCCTTCCTCTCCTTGTGGCCTCCCCATTAATAGTTCCCACCACAACTCAACATAATCTGCAATAAATCTACCCTCCAATGGTTCCTCCCAAGTATGCAAAACCAAATGGTGTACATCATGAGAAAGTAGAAGGTGTAAGTGGAAACCTTCTTGTTGTTCAATGGCCTCCTCAAGCTAGGAGTGATGATAAACATAGGGAATCTCATTCCCAATGAGAGTATCCCATGCCCATGCTATCATCCAAATGAAATGAGCCATTCTAGGTAGCTCATCAAAGAAATCATCAACCCCCGATTTATGCAATGTATTGGGGTTGCATGGAGAGATTATATTTTTCCACCCAAGTTGTTTCTCTCTCCATTTATGGTAAGTATGGGGTTGTTGCTGATCTTGGGCTTAAATGACATGGCCTCCAAGAATGTCCCAAGTTACCCCACCAAACAAATCAGCCATGAAGTGCCTCCTCCAAGAACTCAAGTTCTCCAAATGGCTCCTCCCACATGAAGAAAAGAGAAGTAGTATGGCAATCATGGTTTTCTCAAAGTTTCTCCTAAAACATGCAACATGTAAAGTATGGAGAATCATACCCCCAATGGGCACCTCTCCAAACAAAGCTTCCCATAAACATAAGAGCATATCCAACATATGGAAGCAAGAACCAATGAAAAAAAGTTGCCATATGAAAACTGGAAAGTGGATCATAGTTCCACACATGGAACCAGCATAGTGCATCCCCTGCCTGACTCAAATCAAAGAATAACAATTGCCCTTCCAACCACTTTTTTGTTTCCACAATCATCCTATAATATAGGACCATGAAGGTAAAATGTGTTGTCAATGGTGCACACCAAGAATCGTGTGGCTTACCCCACAAACCACCAATAGAATTTCCAACCTTAATGTTGCAATTTTCCTTACGTACATCATAATATAATGTGTAGGAAGGGATAATCATCCTTCGTACAACATGTTGCTCATATAAAGTAAAGAATTAAAAATCATAATGCAAAAGTGTACCTTCTCTACCATGTACTTTGGACCTTGAGCTGAAATGGCTCAATTGAAAATTCTCCCTCACTCTCAATGAGTAGGGAAGTGGTTGTGAAAACCTCTTCATCACCATCTAGGCTATGAATCTCTCCTCATGCTGATATACATCATGCTATATTCCCTCCCATGTGAACTCCTCCATCAAAGAATGAAATGCATCAAAGTGCATGGAAAGAAAGTCCACATGTGTTGCGTGTAGTAGCTTCCACTTGAGCTCAGAAACTCTAGTCAAGAAGACTCTTCCATAAGAATAGATGACCTCTCCAACCACCATGTATCTATCATCTACCTCCAGGTCATCAAGAATCATGCAGACACCGATATCCTTGGAGTACTCTACCAAAAGTTGAGACCTCCCATATGGATCAATCCTCCCAAGAGACAACGTTGATGATCTGAATTGTGAATCTCCCTACATGCTGTTGTCTACTCCTTTGACATCCCCCATGCCAAAGTCATCCTCCAAAGTGTTGCCATGCCCATCATGTAGTTTCTCAAGCTCAAATAGAAGTGGTGACCTTTGGAAGTTGGCCTCCCAAGAGAAGCTACCATCCAAAAATAACATCCTGATCTTGGCTAATGTAAGCATGAGTGGCCTCCATCTACTCCAATGTATGGAGGATTCCTTCCTCAAAGGAATTACCCTTTGTTTCTCTAGATCCATGGAGAAACTCCCTTGCACCATGGTGGTGCCATCCTCCATCACTACAACAACTTCTGTCAGCACTGAATATGTAGTGAGAGTGGGTGATGATGAAAATGGGAGAATGTCTCCCTCCTCCATGAGTCTACTTTAGAATATTTGCACTGTACTAGAATCCTCCAAGGTCTTCACCTCTACAGAATATAAGAATGGTGAACCCAATGGCAAAGTATCTCCCACCAACTCTAGATCTGGTGGCCTCCCAGGTGGAATGCCCCCATGTAGTGAGACATCAAAATTTGAAGTGGACTGTATATATGAGTGGACTGATTTGTACCTCTCTTCACTGCACAATTCACTCTCCTTATTCTGTGCAGCAACCTCTTGAAATAGATAAGGGTGAATCATCCCTTGATTTTGATCCTTCGTTCCTTCCTCTTCCATCTCACAATCCACAAAAATTGTTGCATGCTGCTCCTAAATTGTGTTTTGGTTCCCACATGTTGAATCATTTGGGACTCCTTGCAAAGACACAAAGGGCTCCTCTAATGGAAGCAATGGCTCCCTTTCCACCTCCATGTGGTGATGGATCTTCTCCTAATGGTACAACGCTGTTAGCTCTTCTCTTCTCATCCTCTTAATCAATATGTGAGAATGCCTCATCATCAATGGGAGACCCTTGATCTTGGTCTTCCCTTGAAGGAGGAACCTCCATGTCTTCATCTATAGAAGAGGGCTCATCAAGAAGTGGGGATCTTGCCCTTGGCAAGGAATTATGCATTTCTTTATCCCCCTTAATAGAAATATGGAGTGGAGTTGGAAAAATAGATCTCTCCAACTCATGCAAAGGTTTTGAGTTTTTGGGTTCAACAAAATATGTTTTACAATGTTTGACATCAAATATTCTCACTAATTCCTTAGTGAACCCTGCATAAGTGTTTACATTTGCATGATAAAATGAAGTAGAACTATAAAACCACCAATCATGGGCCATACCTTTGAGAAGCAGCGCTGCTACTCTAATGGCCTCCTTTTCTGAAACTTGTTGTAGCTGAAAATAGGAGTCTAGCTCCTTCACCCAAGCTTTGGCTATGCACTTTGCTGATCCATCAAAGTTATATAGAAATATTCCACCTCTCTTGCTTCTATTATGGTTTCTAGACCTTTTGTCTTCCTTGAGTTGGAAAAACCCTTTGAAGTCCAAGTTCTATTTGAATATCCATGATTGAGACTTGTACTCCTGAAGATAGTCACTCAAGGTCTCCTCCCTTGGTGCATATTCTTCCTCCATTCTTCTTGCAGTGAATGTGAGCCATAAACTGCGTTGTGGATTTGCATGTGTGGCTAAATGTGCACACCCATCATGTGAATATCTAGGGCTTGCTTCACTTTCAAACCCCCTTGAAATTTTTCTGCACTTCTCCCCTTTCATCTCCTTGAGATCTTCTTTGATATTCTTCATAGTTTGGAAAAGAAGCTCAGAGATCCTCTCTTCCTTCATTTCTCCAAATAATGGAGTCATGATTTTTTTTATTTTGTATAGCTTCTCCTTCCTATGAGAAGAAGCTTTTCCTTATAATGGAATAATGTCTTGAATGCATAGGCTGAGCCAAGATTATGCTCTGATACCACTGTAAAATCCAAAAATGGGAATAACAACAATATAGCTCATAAAAATGTAAAAAAAAACAAATCTAAATATGACATAGGAGAGATCAATATGCAGCCATAATTTTATTAATATAGCAGCAGAAATATACAAAAATATCATGAGGGACAAGCCACTCAAGCAATGGGAACAAGTATCCAATGAACAAAACAATCAACGCATGAGTTGTTGCAACTGTATAGAATGTCGGAGAGCAGTGAAAACACTATCTATATCAGTGTATCTGCTGCTAAATACATATATAAATGAAATGTGGCTAATAAAAAAAAAAGAAATTCCCAGCAAAGAAGATGTGGGCTCTAATACAAGATTTATAGCCAATCCGAAAAAGATTGCTAGAAATGCCTAGAAATGTACATTGTGACAAAATAACCCTAGGGTTGAGATGTCACTGCAAACTGGATCTGAATAGAATGAGGCTATGATAGATCTAAAATTATGATGTCCTCCTCCAATGTTATTTTTAATTAGAAGGTTGATCCCTCTACTAAAAAATAGACCCTCCTGATGAGCTCAATGAACCCTCCCAACAAATGCCTCCAAAAATAAAGCAGTTCAGAATTGTGACTGTGCTGTGAGGGATGGTAGATGGTTAGCCTAATTCCAAATATGAGAAAATATTCCTAGGATACTTCCTTGATGATCCTCCAATGGATAAGCTACCTCTCCACCGAAAAACAAGCCCAGAAACAACTCTATGTGATCCTCCGTTGCTGCACCCTGCAACACAACCCAGCTCTAAACATAAACTGCACTGTAGTTGAAGGAGGTAGCTTGTCCAGAATTCTAGAATGGAAAAATTTAGCTCAGATAACCTCTCCTTCCCTGAGGATGAGGTAGGGATTCCCGATCAGGAACACCCTTATGCTAAACAACATAGCAACCCTGCTAAACAACAAACGAATGTAAAGTCTAAACAGACCAACATCAAAATGATAATATAAAACATGAATAAAAATGGTTTCTATGCCATCCATATATAGCATGAGAGCCTCCTCACATTTGGTCCCATCCATACTTTCCACCAAGCTCATGCAAGTTGTCCTCCACTAAAACTGCGTTGTCTCATCATAAAGACCACTCCTCCATGACAACGTTGTTGATTTGGTCAAAGTTGACTGAATCAACATGATCCAATCCCTGTTCACACCCAAAGGTGCTTAATCCAACTGCTTATTCTTCCTCCTTTCACATTAGGAGTGTTATTATTCCTTGAAAAGGGGTTTTATGGGTCTCCCCACCCACTTATTCACTTACCTAGTGATAAAACCAACTATAATATTCCATTTAGATGAAGGCTAATTTTTTGGAATATTACAGTATACCATTCTCATACACAGATTAAAATTATTTACAATGGCAACCAAAATAATAAGTGCATTTTTTTTTCTCTTTATACAAAGCCTTTTGTTCTGTCTAGTTTGGAAATAGGAAAATCATGTTAGCTATCTGGAAATAGGATACTCATAAAGCCTTTTGTTTAATCTGGTTTGGAAATAGGTAAATCATGTAAGTTGGTTGTGAATGGAGATACTTTGGTTTGCGCCAAGTAAAGACTAGCCATCAACACAACGGCATTATTTCGATGTTATTACAACCACATACATGGACATTATTTCGATATTATTAAAAATACAAATGAGATACAATAATCAATTACAAATGACATTATTTCAACATTATTTTCAATACAAACACTATTCCAAATGACATACAATATTCAATACAACAACATTATTTCGATATTATTAAAAATACAAATGAAATTATTTCAACCTTATTTTCAATACAAACACTATTCCAAATATTTCGACATTATTATCAGTCCAAACATTATTTGGAGTTTATGACCAGCCTAACTGCATCATGATTTGGAAACGTTAGCTTATGTTTCCATTGGAAACTTTGCCAACCATTGGAAACATCGGTTTACGAGGAATACCACCTTAATGGCTATGAGAGTATAAGATATTCCTAATCTAGTATTAGATGGTTGAATACAAGTATCATCAGAGTATACGATAGTCTAAGTGCATTATATAATCACCAAATTCTTTCTCTTCATCTGATCCAACATCAAAGGCATAGAAACTAGCCAGAGCAAATATTGTTCATCTACAACATTCTATTCATTTTCTAAATGAATTTGATTTTCCCAATGGTTTTGGAAGTAGGCCACACTATTTCACAGTGTAAGTTTTGCAAAGTGGTTCATGTCTTGAAGATATCCATTTTTCTATTCAAATGATTCTTTTGTCTATGATGGTCGTCTAGTTTTGAATGGATATAACCTTTGTAGCATTTTATCTTACATTGTTAAAGGATGATTTAAAGGTTCCATAAATAATATTTTAATATTTCTTTCATATTGGTTTTCAGTGCCTCTCAATCAAGCCAAGTAGTTACAGAAATAAAAACCTTTTTTATCAAATCATATAGGAACTTAGGAATACCTGCAACATTATCCTATAGATCTCCAGATTCAACATAATCAAGAATATGCTATCTTATTTATGGAACATTCAGTACTTGATGATAAGTCATCTTAATCTTATTTATGCTTACAAATTTACTATAAATACCATGCTTAATCTTTGGAATTGTGGTGATTATCAGCTCTAAATATTCATCAATTTCTGACAACATCTATTTTAGTCATTATAGTTATCTACGATCATTATGGAATTTTCCCTCTATTTGGAGATTAATGTGCTAAAAGAAAACAAGAAGCGAAATTAATAGGTATGCTGTCAGGCAGTCTCTAGATGTATCTGCCCTTCAAGTTTTCTCCGAGCAGCATACAGTAGCTTTGTCATCCTCTGTAGAATAAGCCACATGGTACATTCGCTATTAGTTCAGTCCCTCCAACATTTGACATGGCTCTAAATTTCCCATCATGTCCAAGAATATTAAGAAATATAAAAAATATTTTTTTTTTTTATCAAATCATATAGGAACTTAGGAATACTTGCAACATTATCATGTAGATCTCTAGCTTCAACAAAATCAAGAATATGATATCTTATTTATGGAACATTCAATACTTGATGATAAGTCCTCTTAATCTTATTTATGCTTACAAATTTACTATAAATACCATGCTTAATCTTTGGAATTGTGATGATTATCAGCTCTAATTATTCATCAATTTCTGACAACATTTATTTTAGTCATTCTAGTTATCTATGATCATTATGGCATTATCCCTCTGTTTGAAGATTAATGTGCTAAAAGAAAATCAGAAGCGAAATTAATAGGTATGCTGTCAGATAGTCTCTAGATGTATCTGCTCTTCAATTTTCCTCCACGCAACATATAATAGCTTTTTCATCCTTTGTAGAATAAGCCACATGGTACATTCACCATTAGTTCTATCCCTCCAACATCTGACATGGCTGTAAATTACCCATCATGTCTAAGGATATTAAGAAATATATATATATATATATTTTAATCAAATCATATAGGAACTTAGGAATACCTGCAACATTATCCTGTAGATCTCCAGCTTCAACATAATAAAAAATATGCTATCTTATTTATGGAACATTTAGTACTTGATGATAAGTCCTCTTATTCCTGTGTCCAAATGGTATGATTCTCAATATCCTATTTTCTTTGATTAGAATCCCCATGGAATTGGTCCAAGCTATATGATTATAAATTTTTTTTGATAATCATCACATTACTTGGTACTTACAAGATTTTGGGTTTTGCTAATATTTTTTTAAGTCACTTCATCATTGGAAAGAATGTCAATTCTTTTTGCAAGGATCAAGAAATACACATGAGTACTCTTAATAATTTAAGGGATTTTTTTTTCATGTAGGCATTAATTTTTTATTTTCTAGATGGCCAAGCACCATAATTGAGGGGATTTTCTCAACTTCTTGTTCTCAATGTTTCTATTTATTTAACTAGTTTTGTGTTACAAGTACCTGGTTCAAATACTAATAACAGTAGCTTATGCTTAAAAATTTACTATAAATACCACAAATGAATGTGGAGATACTTCAAATTTTATGTATTGAATCCTTATGTTATATGAAACACAACTAAAATGCAGTGAGAAACAAAGACCAAAATTAATATATAAACAGTAGCTGGTATGCTCAAATGCCAATACTAGGAAACAAAAGAATCATTAAGCATTTATCAATCTTACCAAAATTTGCTATTGCATTTCAAGTTGATTTTCTAAACTGATAGAGCTTATTATACATACGAGCAGATCAGTCAGCTCTGGATGGGTTAAGAATATCAGAAATTCCAATAATTCATCATGCATGTCATGCATTTCTTCTAAATTGTCCTTTACAGTATTGGTCCAAGCTATAGATCTAGCTCTAGTACCTTTTCTATACAATTTTCTTTTTAGAAATGTATTAGCACAACAAGCTTACCTACCCAAACAATACTATTTTATTTTTGTTAGTTGTATGCAAAATCCACAAATTTTTGCATAGATTAGACCTTCAAAATATACCACAAATTATGAAATAGTGCACCCTCCAATTTTTGCCAAGGAAATGTTTCTTAGCATTGTCTTTCATGTTAAGAATAAAGGAAATCAATTGTGAGTTTATATCTCATGTTGTACCTTGAGTACCTTCTTTCTTAACTGTAGCTTTATCACTGGTCGTTGCTTCCTATTGTAATATTTAAAATTTTCTTGTAATATTTCTATCAGCCTAATGTATTTTATTAATGTACCTAAATTTACACCTTCCACGATGCTTCTAATCTTTTAAATTGTAAAAAGTGGAGCATTTTATGATGTAATGGATATTAATCTAGATTATCATACAATTATATGATGATAGTGTAGGTTGATGTTCAAGTTGTAAAATTCTTGTACATATCAAGGATGAATGATAGTACAAGCCAAAAATGACATTATTATAAATTATTAAACAATTTGTTAGGTGCTAAATCAAACTTCTTATTAAGGACATAACAAATGCATGTTGAAAATTCCTTTTTAATGTTCTTACCCTATTTATAGATGTCAAAATAAAGGTTTCTAGATGTGATTTTTCCCATAAACTTCAAGGCAAACTAAGCTTTAATGCAAACCATGTACATGTCATCTCTCCCACAAAATCATCAAGGTGTGACTTTTGACATAACTTCATCAACCAATACCATCAGTTATTTTATTAAATGCATGAAATAAATTTTCAAACCATGTACATGTCATTTCTTCCACAAACTCATCAAGGTGTGACTTTTGACATAAATTAATCAACCGCTACCACTAGTTATTTAAGTAAGTGCAAACCACTACCACTTTAAATAAACCGTGTACATGTGTCATTTCTCCCATACATGTGTCATTTATCCCATAAAATTTTAGGAAAAATTTAAGGCATGTGTCATTTCTATGTCATTTATCTATCATTTCTCCCATATACTATAAGGAAAACTTTAAGGCAAACCATGTACATGTCATTTCTCTCTTAAACTCTAGGCAAGGAAAACTTTAAGGCATGTCATTTCTAGATGTGATTTATCCCATTAACTTTAAGGCAAACCATGCACATGCCATTTCTCCCACAAAATAAATGCTTTTTCCCATTAATTCAAGGCAAACTTTAAGGCCTAAAACTGAACCTAAAGTGGCTGAACTTCCATAGGATTTTAGTCTGTATCTTGAGTGTTAACTTGTACAATTTATAAAGGCAGAGTCTGTAAAGGGCCAGGTAGCCTATGGATCTCATCTTTTCTCAAAGATGACATATCCAGTAAATTCCCCTACAGTCAATCTCTGGAACATATCTAAATAGAAGTTATTCAGTGTAATATCCATTTCTATACATGCCATTTCTCCCATAAACTTTAAGGTATTTTCTAGTGTTTTTGGAACCATGTACATGTCGTTTCTATGTCATTTCTCCCATAAAATTTAAGGAAAACTTTAAGACAAACTATGTACATACATGTCATTTCTCTCATTTTTCCCATAAATTTTAGTAAGTGCATAAAATAATTTTGAAAACCATGTACATGTAGTTTCTCCCACACACTTTAAGGAAAACTTGAAGGAAAAGCATGTACATGTGTCATTTCTCCCATACATGTGTCAATTATCCCATAGAATTTTAGGAAAACTTTAAGGCATGCCATAATTTAGAACAAATCTAGATAGAAGTTCTTCATTGTAATATCCATTTTTGTATGTCTCATTTCTGCCATAAACTTTAAGGCGACATTTGCTAGTGTTTTTGGAACCATGAACATGTCATTTCTATGTCATTTCTCCCATAAAATTTAAGGTAAAATTTAAGGCAAACCATGTACATACATTTCATTTCTCCCATTTCTCCCATAAATTTTAGTAAGTGCATAAAATAATTTTGCAAACCATGTACATGACATTTCTCCTACACATTTTAAGGAAAAATTTAAGGCAAAACATGTAATTTCTATATGTAATTTCTCTGTCATTTCTATATGTCCTTTCTCCCATAAACTATAAGGCAAACTTTAAGGCAAACCATGTACATGTCATTTCTCTCTTAAACTCTAGGCAAGGCAAACTTTAAGGCTTGTGTCATTTCTATGTCATTTCTCTAGCATTTATATGTCATTTCTCCCATAAAATATAAGGCAAAATTTAAGGCAAACCATGCACATGTCATTTCTCTCTTAAAATATAGGCAAGGAAAAATTTAAGGCTTGTGTCATTTCTATGTCATTTCTCTGGTAAACTATAAGGCAATGTCATTTCTCCCATAAACTATAAGGAAAAATTTAAGGCAAACCATGTACATGTCATTTCTCTCTTAAACTCTAGGCAAGGAAAACTTTAAGGCTTGTGTCATTTCTATGTCATTTCTCTGGCATTTATATGTAATTTCTCCCATAAGTTATAAGGCAATGTCATTTCTCCCTTAAACTATAAGGCAAAATTTAAGGAAAACCATGTATATGTCATTTTTATCTTAAACTTTAGGAAAGGCAAACTTTAAGGCATGTAATTTCTAGATGTGATGTCTCCCATAAACTTTAAGGAAAACCATGAATATGTCATTTCTCCCACAAACTCTTTCTCTGTCATGTTTCTATGTCATTTCTCCCATAAACTATAAGGTAATGTCATTTCTCCCTTAAACTATAAGGAAAAATTTAAGGCAAACCATGTACATGTCATTTCTCTCTTAAAATTTAGGCAAGGAAAACTTTAAGGCATGTCTTTTCTAGATGTGATTTCTCTCATAAAATTTAAGGAAAACTTTAAGGCAAACCATGCACATGTCATTTCTCTCACAAACTCTTTCTCTGTCATTTCTATATGACATTTCTCCCATAAAATATAAGGCAATTTCATTTCTCCCTTAAACTATGAGGAAAAACATAAGGAAATCCATGTACATGTCATTGCTCTCTTAAACTTTAGGAAAGGAAAACTTTAAGGTATGTCATTTATAGATGTAATTTCTCCCACACACACTTTAAGGTAAACTTTAAGGCATGTAATTTCTAGATGTGATTTATCCCATAAAATTTAAGGCAAAATTTAAGGAAAACCATGCATGTATGTTATTTCTCCTATTAATTCAAGGCAAACTTTAAGGCCTAAAAATAGAACCTAAAGTGGCTGAACTTCCATAGGTTTCCCCAAACTCAATGCTTTCTACCATTAATTCAAGGCAAACTTTAAGGCCTAAAAAATGAACCTAAAGTGGCTGAACTTCCATAGGATTTTAGTTTGTTTGTTGAGCGTTAACTTCTACAAGTTCTAAAGGCAGAGTCTGTAAAGGTCCAGGTAGCCTCTAGATCTCATCCTTTCTTAAAGGTTACATATCTAGTAAATGCCCCTACAGTCAATCTCTGGAACAAATCTAAATAGAAGTTCTTCATTTTAATATCCATTTTTGTACATGCCATTTCTCCCATAAAATTTAAGGCATTTTCCACTGTTTTTGGAACCATGTACCTGTCATTTCTGTGTCATTTCTTCAATAAAATTTAAGGAAAAATTTAAGGATAACCCTGTACATGCCATTTTTATGTCATTTCTCCCATAAATTTTAAATAAAACTTTAAGGATAACCATGTTCATGTCATTTCTATGTCATTTCTCCCATAATTTTTAAAGCAAACTTTAAGGATTACCATGTACATGTCATTTCCATGTCATTTCTCCCAAAAATTTTAAATAAAACTTTAAGGATAACCATGTACATACATGTCATTTCTCCCATTTTTCCCATAAACTCAAGGAAAACTTTAAGGATAACCATGTACATGTCATTTCTACGATAAACTTTAAGGCATAATTTGCTAGTGTTTTTGGAACCATGTACATGTCATTTCTCCCTTAAACTCTAGGCAAGGAAATCTTTAAGGCATGTCATTTCTATATGTGATTTCTCCCTTAAACTTTAAGGCAAACCATGCACATGTCATTTCTCCCATGCATTTGCAATAAATGTTAATTTAACATATTTTTTTGAATTTATTTTGTTCAGGGATAAAAAAAACCCACTAAATATGGTTGAAAAATGGACATTATGCATAGATGTTTCTTGCTATCCCAATCCAGGGAAAGCAATGATTACATATGTGCTTTGCAATATTGCGACTAGCAAGCTCCTCCAAAGGAAAATGAATATACCGGGAAGAAAAACAAACAACGAGGCATATTATATTGCATTGATAGACGGCTTGGGAATAACTATGGAGTATGGATTAAATGGAATTGTAGTTTTCACCAATTTTGAACTTGTGTGCAACCAGATGGAAGGCGTGTACCAAGTTAAGAAGGAGAGGCTAAAACAACTGCATGGAAAAGAAAACAATATTGTTAGCCAATTTCAAATTTTTAGTAAAAAACGTTGTACAAATGTTAATAAGATGTCTGCTGATCTATTGTGTGGGGCAATGCCAATTCAAGATTAATCTATCAAATATGAGGTAATAGATGAATTAGTATTATACAGGACAATGCCAATTCAAGATTCATATCTCAAAGATGAATTAGTGTTGAGACGCTCTTCTTCAAAAATTCAAGATTCATCTCTCAAATATGAATTAGTGTTGAGATGCTCTCCTTCAAAATTTATTCAAGGACATTGTAACATATATTTGATGTGTGTGTGTTTTTTACTTATAAATGCGTATTTTTTAATGACCATGTGTTTTTTTCAATTATATACCAAGTGTGCTCCCACCATGCAAAGTGCAACTTGGCGAACTTCACATTTTTATAAAATTAAAATGTGAGGAATTCAAAATTTTTTGTTTAAATGGAGTTTCAAGCGTCTTTTTTAATGACCATGTGTTTTTTTCAATTATATACCAAGTGTGCTCCCACCATGTAAAGCGAAATTTGGTGAACTTAACATTTTTATAAATTTTTTGCTTAAATAGAGTTTCACACATCAATTAGTACTTTGAAAGTTGTGTTTTACATAATTTGTGTACACTAAATTACATTAATTTTTTGAAATTTCTTTTGAATTTATTTTAAATAGTAATTTAAAAATAATTTTAAATGTCCACTGTAGATATATCCTTATATATCATGGAGGATTGAAGGAAAATATCAATAGAATCCCATATCTCTACTGAAGAGGGGGATCATGGATCGAGGGATGTTCGTGGTATTTAAATATAATATTATCTCCATACATACATGTGTGTACATATGGAATTGATTTTTATCAATTTTGTTAGTTTAATTAGTTGTTAATAAGTTTCATTTTTTATTTTTTAGGAGGTAGGAGGACAAGGGTGTCTACTCCATCAATGGAGCATAGCCATGGTTCATGCAATCGTGGTATGGTTCACGCAATTTAATCAATGAATATGTACACGTATTTATATGTATGAATGTATTTTTGAATTAATTATAAATTCATATTTTTTTATGAAGCTTTCCTCTCGTCTCATGAGGTTGGTGGTGGTACACATCAATAGGTGGTGGCGAATTGCATGAAGGTGGTGATATGAATTCCCCCAGAGGCCAATCAATGGATGGTCATGTTGGTTCTCAAACAATCGGTGGTCGTTCTGGTTCTCAACAGTCTCAGGGTGGGCAAGATACTAGCCAAACATATCGAGGTGGCCATCAATCTAAATATTATTTTCATTCAATTTGTACAAATTTGTTTACATGTTTTTTTAATATAAATTTTTTTATAAATTGATGCAGAGGGTGAAAATGTTGCTCCAAATGTTTCTCGAAAAAAACGTAGGACAGAACGCGTCATTCAAGAAGAAGGTTGTACACCAACCATGACTTATCCATCTAACATTTTAGGTATATCTTGGGAATCAAACATGCAGCAATGCACCTTACAAATGTGTCAAATTATTTATTCAAAATTGAAGAGAGATCTCGTGTCTTTAACTCTCCCTGCTAAGAGTCGACAAAGCTTGGAAATAGTTACTCACTCTTTAAGTGAACTAGTAGATTTGTACCTAAAGCTTGGGCCAACCACTGATACTTTTGTAGAAGTGATGAAAAAAAGAAAGAATATAGTGATGGGTCCCAATACATGGGAGGCTATTAAATAAAGAGTTACAACAAAAATGGCCAAGTCTATGTTTAATTTCAAAGAAGGGCTGAAAAGAAAGATGCTAAAGGTGCAATATTTCAAGCACCCTGATATAGCTGGCTATTTGTATGATAGGCACCTTTCTACCTATGGAAGACTCCTATGGAACGACGAGGTTCTGCTTTATTTTGAAATTTTTTTTTGTGAAAAATTCTTTTTGGGAATGAAACCCAATTGTAATGACCTTCCCTATGAAGTTTTTGGTCCTAATAAAGGTTGATTGTGTGACCATAGGGGCGCTAGACATGATGCTAAGTTTCCTCATCCTAAGCCACCATTGGTTAGTCGACCTCTTTGTGTCAAAAATTTGCTGTCAGAGATGGATGCCACTTCTTAAATTAGCCGAGAAACAAGGGATGCCATCATTGACAATGTTCAGAGTGGATTGGGTGGAGTTGATGTTTGTTTGAATCGACAAAGAGCACGTGAGAATGTACACACTACTTTTGTGTATTATACAGATGAAGATATAGGAAACATGATTGTTGAAGATCTCATAACATATGCAAAGAATTGTCGCAATGGTTGGCAGGACCTAATTATTCATGACCAAGAGGGAATGGGAACGGTATGTGTTAATGGTTAGGGTGATTATTTTAACACATGTAAAATTTTTAATAAATACATATATACATACATTTATTTGTATACATTAATGTAACAAAAATGTATCATTATATGTTAACATTATTTGCACTTGCCACGCTTGATGAACGAAGATGATGTTAATATCATGGTTGGAGTCTCTATTGAACTCTTACTTAAACTGAGAGGAGGGGGGGGGGTGTTACACCGTTTTTTGGTCATCTAATCCATTGTTATTAGATGGACCCAAGTACACCAAGTAAGACCAATTTTACCCCAAGTAAAATCGCATTCACTATGAAAAATAACTTAGGAAACCACCTTTATTAAGTTGTTTATGTTCTAAACAGGAAACCCCATGGGGAAACATTAAATAAATCCATATTTGTTTGATTTTCCTCAAGGAATAATTAGTTAAACAAAAATTTAATTAATATTCCTGGTTATATTTAACCCAAAACAAGGAAATTAATTAGATAAATCATTATTTATCTTATTATTTTCTAAGAATAATTATTTAAACATTACTTAAGTAATATTCTTTATTAAATATGACTAGATCTCTCTTAAATAATTAAATAAATCATTATTTATTTGATTATTACACAAACATATCCTTAAAATGATAAATAAATCATTGATTTATTTATTATTTTTTAACCACGTCCTTAAAATGATAAATAAATCATTTATTTATTTATTATTACTTAATCAAATCCTTAAAATGATAAATAAATCATTTATTTATTTATTATTTACAAATAAGGGGATTTGACTCAAGTAAAATTCCTTTTCCCTCCAACAAATATAATAAAATATTCCATAAAAGTTGGATGTTGATTTGGTTAATAATATTTTAATTATGCACCAATATCTAGACTAACTCAATATTTTGTTATAAATAGAAGGGTTTTCCCATTCTTTGTCACCTTTTGTTGCCTAAAGATAAATCTGGATCTCAACTCTTGGTCTAGCTATTGATCCATTATCATAGCCATATTCTTCCATTTTTTTCTGGATTTTATACATCATCAAGAGAGATAAATTCTAAATCTAAAGTGCTGAGGACTTACAAGAAACCATCCCATTGAGGAGAACAAGGATCACCCTCTTGTGTTTTCCTCCCAGGTGCCCTTAATATAAAATTTCATTGGATATATTCTTGTCTTGTCTATTGGATCTATGGAGTAAATCTTATTTTTCTACTGTTTAATGTCTTCTAATGCATAGATCTAGATTTTTGCAGCATTTGTGTTGATCATCTAACTGCAGATCTGAAAATATTAGTAGCCATTTCTGTTGTTAGGGTTGTTTGTTATGCACAGTTAAAGTGGTCTTTTTTCGTACACCTCGAATTAAGATTCATACTAACAACTGGTGACTCCTCACGAGTTTACCATTACGACCGCTGTCATTTTTATGATCCTTGTATATCTAGCTGCTTAAAACCCTAGGATTTCTCTTCAACCCCTTGTTTTTCTTATTCTTGATGTTTTTTTTAACCCATAAAACCATAAATGATAAAAATTCTAACTTCCGCGTGTTTTCGGACCCATTGCGCAGGTGACAGACATCAGCCGTAGCTGAGACGAATTTTTTTTTTTGAAACCTGCCATTGAGAGTGCTAGAAGTGCAGATCGCACTTTTCTACCCAAACCTGCGACCTAGACCTCCAGGGCGCACTTTACAACCCAAAATATGCGACCTATGCTAAAAACAGGTCAAAAATGCGACCTGGAACTTCTGCAGGGATGTTTCTGAAAGTTTTTTGGGTTTTGCTGAGCCCCTGTTCAGGGTTGTCTGACCTCCATATTTGCCCGTTTTGGACCTGTACTTGTTCTATTTCACTCAACTAAGTGGGAACCGAGCCCCCTAGGGCTTCAGTACCCTCCATTTTTTGTGGAAGAGTGTTTGCTGTTGCAGGTTGTCTGAAATTTTAGAGTCTTCAGCCATTTTTCAGATCTGATACCTCATCTTCAGATCCGCTTCAGATCAACTTGTTATCCATCCAAATCACCTCATATAGATTTGTTTGGGTTTTCCTTTAGGGTGCACTCCGCTTCCCTCCTAGAGATAGCCTTTCGCCACCTCTTTCTACAGCAATTCTTCCTTTGATTTATTGTTGTTTCTACACCACTTTCCAACAGATTTTGTCCTTTGGATCCCTATCCCTTCTGACCTTAGATATATTGGCTACTTTAGTGTGTTTTTATTAGTTTTTTCACTCACCTATAGACTAGTTGTTGAGAGGCCCACCTTCTTGGGTTCATATTATTGCATTATTAGCTATTTATTTTCTGTTTTGTAGGCCTATATACTGTCATTTGTAGGTTAATTTACAGCTATACAACATCACTTTTTATTTTTCTCTACAAATGTTTGGGTTTAAAAATTAAAATTTACACACTTTTAAACACACACCCTAAGTGAAAAAGGGCTTGGTTAACACTGCCAAGCAAAGACTCTAAACCATTGAAATCAATTGATCCTACACCTCTCTACCCTTGTTTCGACATTGTAATCGGTTGATCTTGCACCACCCTGCCCTTGTCGGTCTCTTTTTCCTTGGTGTCGTGTGTGTGTCATCATTGCTCAACCTCCTATGGGTCCTGATCTTTCTCAGAGGGGGCCCAACACCTCCTGCATATCTTCCCCTCCTGGTAGCACGTATTCAGGGTATAACATGCCTCCTGTCTTTGCCCAACCTCCTGTTTACCACACTTTTACCCACCCTCTTCCATCTGGTACCCCCGATGACCATATTCTCATGATGAAATCCGATCGACCTTCAACCGTAGACATCAATCTTTAGACTCGGTCCCATCAGTACAACAAGCCTCCCGCTGCATCTATCCCCGAGTCGCCTCCTTCGGTCTCTACAGAGCCTCTTTCGACACCTACTGGTCCCTTGAAGATCCCTCAGCCTAGGGTGTAGGTTCATACCAAGATCCCTAAGGGTCCACTATGCCAAAATGCTACTTCCGGCAAAGCCGCCCATTCGTATAGCATAGTCAATGATTTGGCACAATCCCTTATTGCCATTTCAATGCTAGAACTCCTCCAGTCATGCCCTTCAAAATGAAAAGATATTATGTCTACCGTGGGCACTGTAGACCCTTCCGACGATCGATTGATTGTCTTTTGATGTTGACCGGTCAGAACATCCTCCTCTCCCTGCTTCCGTCGCTTTCCAAATCCCAGTCAAGATCCGGAATGCCAATGTTTCTCGGTGCATTATTGATGAGGGGGCATCCACCTGCGTGATGTCCGCTTCAGTTTGGAAACAACTCGGATCTCCTGAGATGTATCCTTCCACGATCACTCTCCGAGCATGGGATGGCCACACCTCCAAGCCCATTGGATTATTCCGCAATTGTCCTATCACTCTTGCGGGCAAGACATTTTGCGTGGACGTAGAAGTCATAGACGCCCCCTTAGATTACAAAATTCTATTGGGTCGTAGCTACACTTATGCGATGTCTGCTGTCCCTTCCGCGGTTCACCGCAAGATGTCCTTCCCCCATAACGGAAAGATAGTCACCATTGACTAGTTGATGTATTACGAACCGAAGTCTCAGACCTCCCCTGAGTCCACTATTTCTTCGGTGGCCAACAAGAAAACCGTCGACCCTATGACCAGTGTTTCACTCAGCATCTACAAGGACTCCTCCTTGCTTGGTACATTCCCTGGTCTTCCTCCTCCCATCTCTGATCCCAGCTCATCGAATTTTTGCATGATGCAATCGTCTCGAGCTTCTCTCAAGAGGCCCGCCTCGGCTAGTCAGCAGCCCCCTCACCCTCCGCGGTTGTCTCCTAGCCCTTTGATGTATCCTTTTGGACCTCCTCCTCCTGGCCCTTCATTTAGTACTCATGAGCCCCTTTATCCTCTCAGGTCAGTTCCTCCAGGCCTTAACCATTTAGGAGCCGTCCCACCTGGCCATTACCCCTCCGGTCAGATCCCATTCCTAGTCCCTCCACCAGGCATCTATACGGCACCTGTCATGGCCAGCCTCTCTCTCCCTAACTTGACCATTGGGCTTCTGGTTTGATACCTTGATCCTCCAAGTGCCACCCCGCCAGGTCAACCTAAACCTTATATTTCTTTGACCCCGGTTCAACCGGTCCCCCTGACTTCTCCTGTCTTCCTAGTGCCTCAGCAACCTCAACAGGATCTGCCTCCTCTTGCGATCGCTTCGGGTAAGAAGGGAAAAGCTCGCAAAAAGGCCTCAAAGGAAAAAGCTGCCCTGAATGACCCTACACCTCCTCCGCCTCCAAAGCCCTACGATTTGTATGATGTCGTTGGTCATGCCACCCATACTTGTCCCAAGTTGCCCCGCATCAAGCCCATGGTTAATGTCATGTTCCCTGAGTCTACAGTCCCTGAAACCTCTGCTTCTTCATCAACCGCAACCAAGAACATCAAGACTATTCACACCAAACACCCTTGTGCTTTGTGTGGTCTCCGTGGCCATTACTCTCATCATTGTCCTAGCCTTACACATTACCGTGCCTCTTTGGAGGTAGTTCGAGAATACGAGATTGAACAAAATCAATCTTCTTCTCCCGTGCTTGAAAAATATGTTGTAGGCCAGACTGAGGATTTACCCGATCCTATTGACATTCCCCCCTAATTTCGAAATGACGGAGCATGCAGCCACCATCCTCTACGTTTTGTGATCATTGAGACCCTCGACAGAAGCTCCCTTGGAATCTTCTCCTGTTGTTTCGCTTGACCTCCTTGCAGCAAACACCCCGGGCTCAACATCAGTGGATCCTTTATCTGCTTGTTCTTACATCATCCCCCGCGACGATTTGCATGCGAGTCTTTCTCCTCATGATGATGAGTCAGGTAGCCTCGCTGCGTCACGTGGTCTCCCTTCCTCCTGTACTTCCACCTCCTATTGTGACGACGACACTATGGAAGCCACGTCCACTCCTGATTTCATCATTCCCGCCCATAAATGGGATGCCATCATCCATACCCTTGGTGACTTATGCAGCCTGAGCTCAAGCTACGCCTCCAGTAGCTCCCACTCTTCCCCTCACCGGCAGCATGTGGGAAGTAGACATCCGACCTAGATCACTCCCTTCCGCAGAGTGCATTCGATTTCTATTGTGTGCTCAGGTTGCCAACATTGTTCTTTATCCTCCCATTTATTGTCTTGTGACACCTTTCAGAGGGACCCCTCGTCAACACCTTATATCGGTTTCACCGATGGCGCAAGTCGCTACTCTCGGAATTTAGCCTTGGCAGGTTGGGCCATTTTAACCCCTTTGCATGTGCTTGTTCTTTCGAATGGTGTGTGCATTGGTACTGCTACCAATAATCAGGCCGAATATGATGTTGTACGAGGTCTATTAGCCGATTCCCTTTCACATCGCATCCTCCACCTTCATGTTCGTTTAGATTCCCTGCTTCTTGTCATGCAATTGAATGGTGTATATCATGTGCATAATCCTATCCTTTTCAGAACATATTTACAAGTGAAGCTTTTGATGCGTGAATTTGAAATCATTACTTTCAATCATGTACCTAGAGCACAAAATCACTATGTAGATAGCATTGCAAACCACATTCTGGATTGGCATTTAACACACACATTTAACACAAGACAATAACATAAAAATATCAAAACGATGCATATCCATAGTATGTGTCGTATAAAATGTTTTAGAGTTCATCAACTCTGATACATATGACATGCCCATAGCATGTTACAAAAACTAAAAATTAGGGGCACCACCTGCCCCTACACACTAATCACTATCTGGAGGGTCCTGAGCCAATGGCTCTACCCCCGCAGCTCGTAAATCATGCATGCCCTGTCCAGCCATCGCCATGCGTCACATGAACCCTTGCCATTCTGAGGGTAAACCAATACATGGCTCTATGTACTGGTCATCAAAGTCTTGCTAGCCACGTTCTAAAACACTGGTCAAAAGCCTCTCACATCTATGATGGATATCCTCCAGAAGGGTTGCTGCATCCTCATTGTGCTGCGCCCTTGCTCCACTAGATCCTGTGGCCTCCGATATTGCAGGTCGTCCCATGTACCCGGTTGGTTTTACCGGTGCTGTATCTGCATACCAAAAGTAAAAGAATCAATACCACATATAGTATTCTAGAAACTTTACATGCACATAAAATATTAGCAATTTGTCACTCACCATCAGGTCCCCATATACAACTAGGCGGCAGTGGCAGATCCGGGTCCCCACAATAATTCACCCCATTATAGGAATAGTCGTCTATATACAATGACATCTGATTCCAATGAACAAAGAAATTAGGAGGGAACACCTGTCCAACTGCTCCACCTCCTCCTCTGCACAGTAGTCGCCCCCACCAATGCATCCTAGGTTATCTCGAGCCTCCATCTGGGAGCTATATGCGAGGTCGAAGTGTCGAGATCTTCTCAAAGAAGAAAGAGCACAAAACTGTACCATATGCATAGTCATGGTTCACTTGCTGCTTACATCGAGACAACTGTCGTTTCAATGATGAAAACATCATCTGGGCCCACCCATAGTAGGTCCCACTCAAAACACTCTCCACAAGGACCATTTGACCCCTCGTGATGTGATGGAGTGCCTGGTTGCCCAGGATCCGCAGCACCACTGCAGCCATAGCACGGGTCTCTAACCTCTCCAAATCACCGATGGGTATCCGAGTCCCCTTGACTTGGAGACCCGGCCAACAATGGCACTCTACAAACTCTATGATGTTTCACCCATGTGGTAATATTGGCTGAGTATTCCCTACCATCCCAAGTGTTTTAAGACCAGTCAGGAAATATATATCCTAGACCGTCAACTCGATCTGGTGCCCCTGCACTATAAAGACCTCATGGTCCGGATCCCAATAGCTGACAATCCGAGCCAATAAGGGCTCCCCATCTCTCATCAAAGGGTTCTCCACAAACTTCAGAACCCCAAACCTGGCCAAAGCACTGCAGACACCCTGATCTTCCCGGATATCTGACCGTAATGCGCCTAGGTCTCTCTCTCTCCAGTTGATCCGTAATTTTGCCATGCCTGCACAAAACCATCATATTTATCAGTATACAGATAGGAAATACTGTTTCTCTTCAAAAAACCCTAGTGCTCAACCAAAAAACAACACAGAAATGCCCCTCCCAGACAGGTCGCACTTTTCATGCCTAAACCTGGGATAGGTCACACTTTTCTGGCCAAAACCTGCTACCCAGGTTGCATTTTTTTCCCCAAAAAGTGCAACCTGTCTGTGAAGAGGAGAGGGGGGTTGTTACTGAGCCTTAGGGACCTAATCTAAACTTTTAATCCACTGAAAAGAAAGAGTAGGGTTAGGCCTCTTACCTACAATTGATAGATCTAGATTCCAACGGTCGGTTTGTCCGCTACGATCGCCGCAAGATTTAGGGCCTTCTCTCCTCTCTACATTCACCACAACTCCACATGAAAATGAATGATTTTGGAGGGAAAATTCCTTATTAAAAGAGAAACTCCTGTTTTTTCTTTTTCCTGCTGCGATCCAACCGTAGCTCCATTTACCAAACTGTCCACACCGTTGGAAAGCTCTCACCGACCCCTAAAATGGGTATCTGTTAGTTTCTAGTGATTTGATACTTCACTGGGACACATTTTTCCCATGAAGTGCCACTTCACCCTTCCTCTAAATCGAATTTCTTCACTTGCAACACTTGTATCGGGGGCACCATGTTGCCTCCATACTTTTCCACACTTGTGTTGACTTTCGTCGTGAGTTACCATCTTGTACTCATGCCTTTATGATCCCCATTGGACCCTTTTCTTGTGTGGTAGCACCATCGAGTCACCCTTGTTTAGAGCATCTGAGTTGAGTCATCATTACTTTCATGGAGTCTACCCCGAGTCCCTTCGCACCTCGCTATAGTCCTCCATCCTTCATTGCTTGGTCTCTCTCTCGTGTCACTCATTATGGCCTTCAGTGCTACTGTCCCCTATCCCCCATGATATTGTGTCAGTCGCTACCAGGTCATCCATGTTGTTTATGCTCTAACAAGGGAAGTCGTCCATTCGCTACTCATCTCCCCCCATTTCATCATCATCATTGGTGTCAGTCTGTCAGTCAATTTACTATTTTCTCTCATGCCTTAGTTGAGGATCCTTCATTACCTCACCTATGACAGACCTCCTTTTGTTGACATCAGCTCATTCATTCCAGGAGACTGGTCTAGAGGGCAGTGTACCTTGGTTCCAGATTCCACTCTTGTTCAGTGCCTCGGATCAGGCAAAGGGACTCCTCATAGCCCTTTGACTTGATTATTTCTCATCTCCAACTTATTTTCAGCATGATCGAGAGCCGTATATTCGATGGTCCAGTGATGCAGTAGCTAAAATCAGTGATTAATGAGTGTGTGTGAGATTTCTCAGCCCTCTTGAGGGGCTGGCCCTACAGGTAGTCCCCCACACACTCGGATGACCGCTTCATTACAGCCTTTGATGCAATTCCTTACATTTGATGATGTCGGCCTGAGCCACTCACAACGCCCTTTTGTTTGCATGTATCAGTCAGATTTTCAGAGCCCTTTCCTATTTTCAGGGGCATCTGGGTTGTATTTATATCTCATGTACTCAGATATTATTGTACAAGTCCTGGTTGTTATCCCAGGCACAATATGTATGTGGGATTCATTATCGTGTTATTTATCTGGCTCATGTTTATGCCAGCAAATGATTTATTATTGCATTCTGTGGTTTTCCGGGTGCCCTATTGTTTGTACTATTGCCTCGGCGGGCATAGGTATGCCTCCCCAGCCGCTTATAGTAGGTACTCACCCATGAAAAAGACTTTTCGCACCTGCAAGTCACCTCCTCAGGGTCTAGTTCTTTGAGCACTTTGGTCTACCTTACAATCCTCTCTCTTTGACTTCCCCTTTGTTGTCTAGTAATTGAGCTCTTACAATGTACTTCGGTCATACGATTAGCTCCTAACGCTCGCACGCTTGGGGGAAATATATTACACCATTTTTTGGTCATCTAATCCATTGTTATTAGATGGACCCAAGTACACCAAGTAAGACCAATTTTACCCCAAGTAAAATCGCATTCACTATGAAAAATAACTTAGGAAACCACCTTTATTAAGTTGTTTATGGTCTAAATAGGAAACCCCATGGGAAAACATTAAATAAATCCATATTCGTTTGATTTTCTTCAAGGAATAATTAGTTAAACAACAATTTAATTAATATTCTTGGTTATATTTAACCCAAAACAAGGAAATTAATTAGATAAATCATTATTTACTTATTATTTTATAAGAATAATTATTTAAACATTACTTGAGTAATATTCTTTGTTAAATATGAATAAATCTCCCTTAAATAATTAAATAAATCATTATTTATTTGATTATTACACAAACATATCCTTAAAATGATAAATAAATCATTTATTTATTTATTATTTTTTAACCACATGCTTAAAATGATAAATAAATCATTTATTTATTTATTATTACTTAATCACATCCTTAAAATGATAAATAAATCATTTATTTATTTATTATTTTCAAATAAGGGGATTTGACTCAAGTCAAATTCCTTTCCCCTCCAACAAATATAATAAAATATTCCATAAAAGTTGGATCTTGATTTGGTTAAAAATATTTTAATTATGCACCAATATCTAGACTAACTCAATATTTTGTTATAAATAGAAGGGTTTTCCCATTCATTTGTCACCTTTTGTTGCCTAAAGATCACTCTGGATCTCAACTCTTGGTCTAGCTATTGATCCATTATCATAGCCATATTCTTCCATTTTTGTATGGGTCTTCTACACCATCAAGAGAGAGGAATTCTAAATCTGAAGTGATGAGGACTTACAAGAACCCATCCCATTGAGGAGAATGGGGAACACCCTCTTGTGTTTTTCTCCTAGGTGCCCTTAATATAAAATTTCATTGGATATATTCTTGTCTTGTCTATTGGATCTATGGAGTAAATCTTATTTTTCTAGTTTTTAATGTCTTCTAATGCATAGATCTAGAATTTTGCAGCATTTGTCTTGATCATCTAATTGCAGATTTGAAGATATTAGCAGTCATTTCTGCTGTTAGGGTTGTTTGTTATGTGCAGCTAAAGTGGTCTTTTTTCGTACACCTCGAATTAAGATTCATACTAACAGGGGGGTGGGTGAGTTAGTTTAATACATTTATGGACATTTAAAACTTTCTTTTAAACTTATTTATGCCTTTATTTCATGATCAAATTAATGTATAATGAAACAACAATATTAATATGTGAGCAGAATGTATTAAGTAGATTACATACAGAACATCAACACAGAATCATCATGCATATAGAAAATAGATATAAGTGGAAGCCCATAATGGAGAAAACCACATATTATTATTTTTTTGGTGCAAAGGCAAGCTACAACTCCCTCTCAATATTGATTTTCTATAGGCTCCAACCTACAGGAGGCTACTACCTCAAATTCTGCAAGCTACTACTTACAAGGAAGCTCCAAATCCCATCTATTTTCTGCAGGCTGCAACCCACAGAAGGCTCCTACCTCAACCAACTACAACTTGACATATATCAAGCTACAACTTGATATGGAAGCATTGACTTCCTCACACTACAATTAAATCATATGCTGATTTACCTAGATATCAACTATGTTTTACTCCTTCTTCACTACTGTCCTTCCAGCCTTCAAATCTGCTTTATAGTAGCTCTGGATCTTCACAGTTTCTCTATCTACTCTTTCTTATTATTCCACTCTCTAAATTTTTATGCACATTAAAATAACATCATTTATAGAGATTACTTCATGGTTGTTTGTATTATATATGGGAATATGAAGTGAACAAGCATGATTCTTGCCTTCCACCCATTCATTTCCTCACTCAGCATATTCAGGATGTTACAACACTAAATACACTCATTTTAGTATTAAATTGGAGTTTTTATTTGCCTACGGAGGCTTGCCTTTTCATCACAAAAAATATAAAATAATTAATACATTTACAGTTATAATAATATTCCCATTCATCCCTTTCAACTTATTAGCTTTGCTGTGTGTTTTTCCTCTTCTGCTTGCTATTCCTTTGTCTTTTCTATTTCTGTAGTTATATTTCAACTGCGCTGCATAACTGCCCTTTTTTCTTGACTTGACCCATGATGTTGCACTGTTATGCACAAGGTCGAGTCCTCTTACTTATCCGAGCCTTTAATTTCTGATTTCACCCTTTTATTTTGTTACTTGAGTCTTTTCTTCCACGTTCAAACTTTTCTCTCAACCCACATAGAATCCATTTTAACGCAATAGAGTACAATATCGGAGTTTATTCCACATACATACGTTAGCGATCAAACAACGCATACCTTATTAACATAATGCACATAATAGACGTAGAACAGGGGTTATCGGGTTCCACACTACTTGACCAATCATAATATGTCGCACATTGCTTGCCTGCAAATTTTTACATTTTACATAGATATTAGAATACGCATGGAATCACAAACTATTACCTTAAGCTCAATTATAAATAAATACAAAATCATTTACATATAGGCGAAACATATTTACTGTAGGGTCCCACTACACTTTCCACCAATCACAGGTGATCATACTTCACAACCTTTATGATTTAAGTTAGCGGCTAAACCTTATTTCTTGCGATCTACAATATTTGCTCTAGTGCATAGTGCTGACACGTGGCTCTTTCCTCATCATATCACATTCAAATTACCATACCAAGCGAAATCTTAATGGTAACCTCTAAGATCTGCAATGTGTGCTTGTGCGCAGTGCTGACACGTGGCTCTTCCCTCATCGCATTGCATACAACTTACCATATGATGCAGACTCTTAACCGGTAACCTCTAATATCTATGATGTGTGCTCGTGTGTAGTGATGACATGTGGCTCCTCTACTTCCCATCGTAACCAACTTAACTTACCATGAGATGCCTTAATTCTAAACAATTAAAAGTTGTGATTTGTGAAATCTCTCCTGATGCGATTCGATATTTGTAGTCCATCTCTCGCCTTCACTTTTGCGATCTAATCCCGCTTCTCTGCTGCCTTTGCTACTTCTCTACTACTTTTTTTGTTTCTTTTTCATCATTGAAAATATTTCCAATAGTCTCCCTGTTTGGCATTGATGGAAAAAAATCCACCAATACTACAATACCTCCTCCAGGAATTATTCTCCCTTTAATTCTGAGAAGTGTATTTCTTCCTCTGCTTGCTTTTTAGAAGAGCCTTTCTTCTTCTGCTTGCTTTTCCTCCCCCTTTGACATCAATGGAAAATGGTTGCACATTTCCTAGTGTAGTTTCTATCTTTTCATTTCCTTTCTCTCAGTTGTGTTTAGGCCTTCTTCTTCTGAATTTATACCTTGCTGCTCCAGACTGGTGTACAAGAGTTTTTGGGAGAACACTTTGAACATTATCAAGATTGCATGGAAGGCTTATCACCATAGAATTTTTTGTACTTATGTCCCTTACTGCTTGATAAAAGTGATATGTGTTGGAATTTTGATTTACTTCTGTCGTAATACTCTGATCTTGAGGACCTATACCATACCACTACTCCATAGTTCTAGCTCTTCTGTGACACCTTTTATGGGCTGCTCTCCACCTGGAATGATGCTTCTTGTCTGATACTGACTTATTTACTGCACTATTTCTATTCCTTATATGGAAATATTTTCTGGTGTATCATCATTTTATTTTTTATTTTTTATTTTTGTTGTTTTCTAATCGTATAAGAGAGTATCTTCTGCAAAAACTAGCCTTAGTTTGTCTCTTAGATATTCAAATGGTTCTCTAGCAAGAGGTTTTTGTGAATATGTCTACTGTTTGTTCCTTTTTTGGTACATACTCCATCTTTACTATTTTCTCTGAGGAAGTGGTACATTATTGGGATGTGCTTGGTTTTCGAATGAAAAACTGAATTTTTTGATATACTTATTGCACTTGTATTGTCACATTTGATAGAAATGGGTTCATTGATACTTACCTTCATGTCTTAGAGAGTTTGTTTCATTCACATTACTTGTGTGCAACAAGTTGTTGCTACTATGTATTCCGCTTCTGTTGTAGATAGAGAGACAAATGTTTACTTCTTTCTTAACCATGCCACCATAATTTCTCCCAAATAAAATGCACCTCCACTTGTGCTTTTCCTGTCATCCACATAGTTGGCCCAATCTGCATCTATATATGCTGTCAATGCGAAGTATTTTCCTTTCGGATACCATAGGCCATAATGTGCATTTCCTTGCAGATATCTAAATATCCCCTTGAATGCTAGCAAATGATTTTGTTTTGGTGCTGCTTGATATCTTGCCACAAGTCCTACTGCCAACATAATGTCTAGTATAGAGGAAATTAGATATAGAAGACTTCCTATCATAGATTTGTAAACTCTTTGATCTACATCTGCGGATTCATCATCAACACATAGCTTGCATCCAGTGATTATGGGAGTTTCCACATGTTTGTAGTCTTCCATTTGGAAGCTTTTCAACATGTCTCTTAAGTATTTTTCTTGTGAAATGAATATTCCTGTGTTATTTTGAAGAATTTGAAGTCCTAAGTAGAAGGTAAGTTATCCAATCATAGACATCTCAAATTATGACTTCATCTCTTATGCAAATACTCTTGCTAACTCATCTTTGTTGCTACCAAACATGATTTCATCTACATATACTACTACAATTAAGAGTTCATTTTCATCAACCTTTATGTAAAGATTGTTGTCTACTCCTCCTTTCTTAAAACCTTATTTTTGTAAGTATTTGTCCAACCTAGAGTACCATGCACATGGAGCTTTTTTGAGACCATATAAGGCTTTCTTTAATCTGCACACATAGTCATGTTTATATGTTAAGGAAAATCCTTCAGGTTGTTCCTTGTAGACTTCTTCTTCTAGATCTCCATTCAAGAAGGAAAACTTGACATCCATTTGATATACCTTGAAATCATGATAACATGCAAAAGCCAAAAAAATTCTGATTGCTTCCATTCTTCCTATAGGGGAAAAAGTTTCATCATAATCAAGTCCTTCGATTTGAGAGTATCCCTTGCTTACAAGTCTGGATTTATTTCTGATTACTTGACCTTGTTCATTCATCTTATTCTTGAATATCCACTTTGTGGCAATGTCATTTTTACTAGTGGGTCTTGGCATTAAATCCCAGGTCTTGTTCTTCTCAATTTGGTCTAGTTCTTCATTCATAGCATTTACCTAATTTTTGTCTTCGCTGGCTTCATCGAAATTCTTTGGTTCTATCTATGACAACATGGCTAAGTACACTTCCTCAGTCTGTTCAGCTAGCTTTCTTCTAGTTTGGACTCCTGCAATCTTGTATCCAATGATTTTATCTTCTGGATGGTTCTTCTGAGTGTGCCTCGAGGGTCCTTATTATTTTAATTCAGTATCTTCTGTTGTCTTACTCTGTTCTTCATTTTATCGATTCTCATATTCATGATCATCTGGAGGATTTGCGCAATTTGTGCTTCTGGTTATTTTTGGAAGATCTTCGTTGAATCGCACATCAATGCTTTCCACAATTTTATGAAGTCTTTTATTGTAGCACCTATATCCCTTACTCTTGGATGCATATCCAAAAAATATTCCTTCATTAGCTCTTGCATCATACTTTCCCATTTTTTCATCATTATTCTTTATGAAACATTTGTTGCCAAAGACTCTAAAGTGCTTGATTGATGCCGATTTCCCATGCCACAATTCATATGGAGTCTTGTCATAATTTGGTCTAAGATGAGCTTTGTTAAGAATATGAACAACTGTGTTTACTGCTTTTTCCCAATAGGTTTGGGGAATGTTTCTTTCTTGCATCATGGCTCTGGAAATTTGTTGTACTGACATGTTTTTCCTCTTTGCTACTCCATTATGTTAAGGTGTACCTACAATTGTAAACTATTGATTTATCCCACATTCATTGCACAGGTCTGCAAAATCATCGTTAGTGAATTCACCTCCTCTATCTAATCTGATGCATTTTAGCTTACATTCAGTTTGATTTTTTACCAATGCCTTGAATATCTTGAATTTATCAAAAGCTTCAGATTTATATTTGATAAATGTCACCCACGTCAATATGGAAAAATCATCTATTATCAGCATGAAATATGATTCTCCACCTGGTGCATTAGTTCTTGAAGGTCTGCACAGGTCCATGTGTACAAGCTGAAGATGCTTACTTGTAGATAGTTGGTCTTTAGATTTGAATGATGTGTGAGTTTGTTTTCCCATTTGGCAGGACTTACATATGGTAATTGAAGGCTTCTTTATTGCAGACAAATCTATGACAGCTTTCTTCTTGCTCAGTTTGATGTTGTGGTCAAAGTTTAGATGTCCCAAGCTTCTATGCCATAGCCATGATTCATCAAGTTTGCTGATGTGGCATGCTTCATTCTCTTCTTCTACTATATAGACATTACTCTCTGTTCGAACACCCTTGATCAGGGTCTTTCCTGTGGTGATAGACCTTACTTCACAATCTTCGGCTCTGAAAAGGACCTCACAACATTTATCACACATTTCACTGACACTTAGTGTTGGAACAAGGTCTCCTACAAGAGCTACGAAATTGGTCCATTTTGTATATTTTTGATTATATTTAGTCTAACACAAGGGTTTTGGGGTGGATCAAAGCCCCTAATGCATTGTAAGTGGGTTAAGGGTAGACCAAGAGTCCAAAAACCACGGTTTGCAGACCATTGAATGCGTAGGCTAAAATAGTATAATTAGTTGAACCTTTTTGAGTTGTAAGATAGACTTGGACTAAGATTGGTGCAAATTGCGAATTAGTAGATCTGTTTGGGTTTTTGGGAAAGGACTCCTACTGGATGTGTGTGCAGGTTGGGTTTTGGGTATTGTAAAATTATTGGAAGAATTAATGAATGCGGAAGGCTATTGAAATCTCTGAATCTATTGGCTCTGTGATATCTTCTTATGTGTGCTCTGTGTCATTGATTTAAGTTGCGAAAATACTTGTGTTACTCATTTATACTGAGATCTAGACCTATTATGGTATGCATGTCTCTATATTGAGCTTCGCAAGTAACTATGCTAAGTGCTTATGCTGCATCGACCATTGATCTGAATCTGTTTATTAGACTTGATGCTAGAATAGATGTGATCATTGCCTTATTTCCCTATATCTGTTATTCATTGCGAATATACATGATATTGCACACATGGATGCGGAGGAATTGATAGATCTGGGTTCTGTGATATGTGATATGATACTTGTGAAGTCGAACACAACTCTGCCTGACTTTCCTACCCTCTCCCAGGGTGCAGAAACCTTGTTCTAGCACCCTCCCATACTACTTCGGGTGATTGCGCAGGCCACTACCGAAAGGGCCAGTAGTATAGGGGTTTGTTGACAAACCTTAATCTCCAAAATTGGGTTAGGACCCCCACCCGCTCCAACAAATGGTTCTGTTTCCAAGACCTGAAGCATTTTGAGAGAGGGATCGGGTGATGCTAAGGCCATACTAGAAACCTGAAAGAAAAGAAATTGATGAATGGTTCGAATAGCAAGTTCAGGAATTCGTAGTGAAAGAAAACCATAGTAAGAGGTTGACCACTGAAGAGTGGAAAAATAGGTATATTTTCATAGAGATATATGAGATATTTTTCATAACCATTGCGATCAAGCTCTAGGAGTGGCTCGCAAGGTTGGTCAAATTTCAGAAGTGTTGGAAGGATGAGCGGGTCATACAATGGACCCTAGAATTGATCTAGTGGTTAGAAAAGGTTGATAACACCATCACACACACCGTAGACCACTGGGTGGACAACGTGCTAGGAGGATTCATGACCAAATTTTCCATCGATCAATTCGTCTCCTACTCCGAAGCAGAGCAAAGATTCTTCAAAGGATTTAGGGGTAAGTTTCTGAAAACTTTACCATTGCTGATTAAGATATTACTGTGTGAAAAATTATTCTGTGTAGTCACATTGAGTGAATGAACATTGATCCGGACGGGAGTATGACGTGAAGCGAAAAATACTATCGGACCAACCTAGAAGGAGGTAGATCTGTCTACAGCCCGGTAAGAGAAGCAGCTGTGCAGAGTCCTCCAACCACACCAATTTCAAACAAGCGTAGGGGTAAGAATTCACTTACACCTAAACCACCAGAAGAAAACATGGCTACGCACATGAAATTTCCTACCTTTAAGGGTGTGGGAGACGAGGAAATGGAGTAGTTCTAGTTTGTCACAGAATCGGTATGGACTGCGCAGAACGTAGCTGGTGACGCGGTGAAGAGGGCACAACTGTCCCTTTCCTTTGAAGTAATAGCTTTGGATTGGTATATGGGATACATCAAACAACATGCAAACTCAACCATCGAAGAGATCAAGAATGCCTTAAAACAATAGTTCAAGAAGCCTAAGTCCTATTCTCAAATAGTGGTCAATCTAAAGGATTTCAAGCAAGAGCCTTCTGAATCGGTATGGGAGGCCAATAAATGGCTAAAGAAGGTGATCAAGGAAGGTGGATTTCAATACGAAGATAGAAAGCACACAGAGTGGTTCATTGCTATGTTGCTGTCTCACCTGCGTGTACCTATGGGTCACCAAAATTTTGAATCTCCGGAAAAAGCCTTGTAGGTCGCTATGAAGTTAGAAGTTGTGCCCAGAGACGATACCCAGTTGGGCGTCCAAAAGATCCAAGGAAAACTGGAGGCGATGCACATGGAGATCTAGAACCTGCGAAAGGAGTGAGGCACAGAGGCTAGCTCGGAAACATGGTGCATACGTTGCAGGACGAATGGTCACACCAAGGATAACTACCCGCTGTTAACAGACTACATGTAGGTTGGGGGACCTAGTCCACTGCACCCTAGGGAAGTGACAAGACCAAGTGGGCCGACACTATGGTGCGATGATTGCCATGTTGCAGGGCTGCATGACACAAACCACTGTCCCCACCTTGTTGCATATGTCCCAGAAGTAAAAAATCAATGGTGCAGGTTCTGCAAGTCAGTAGGACATGATGACTAGAATTTTCAGACATATGATTTGATGATCGATTGGGGGAATCTCTATAGGGTGCAATCAGATCCATCCTCGCTTAGATCCCTCTCGAGCACAGGGGGTTCCCTAGCAATGGGCAGGGGAGGTAGAAGAGGTGGAAGCGCAGGTCAGGGATGAGGGAAACTCATCTGTTACAACTGTGGATAGGTAGGGAATTCTTCCAGGGACTATCCAAACCCTACAAGACAGACCTGCTGGTATTTCAAGCAGTTGGACCATGCGATTGAAGACTGTCTAGTCTTGATAGCAAAGATGCAGGAAAAGCAGCCGACACCTATGCAAAATGTGCAGAGGGTTAAGGCCGAACTACTATACAAATATGCAAGCATGAATTTCGTAACACGCAGTGGGATAGCCATCGGGGGGCCTAGGGAGAAAACTATAACCAAGCCTATGATTCAGCCAGCAGTTAGCAAATAGGAAGGGTTGGATCTAAAAAAGGAGAAAGAAACATTTATCGTAGCTCGCAAAGAATTTTCTGAGGTAGAGGCATATACTTCGCAGCCACCTGAGGACCTCAAGGCAGATGAGGAGGTTAAAACCTTTTTACAAGCATGTATGAAGTTGTTGCGCAACCCGAGGGCAGTGGAAAAACTTCAGGCATTGAGAGATATATGCGTAACACGTCCTATCCTCCCTCCGAAAGTCAAGGACGTACATAAATTCTATTGGTATAAGAAATGCACCAGCAGAGAGATGCGGTTGACTGCACAGATCGGTGATTACGAGATGGATTAGGGTATTTTGGACTTAGGGTCGGATGCAAATGTATTACCTAAACAGACTTGGTAATGAATGGGGGAACCTAAGTTGGAATGGTCCACTATCCAGATACGTATGGCTAATAAACAGAAGATCATTCCATTGGGAAGACTACCAAACATTGTGGTGGATATCGCAGGGGTTAAGGTCTAGGCTGACTTTGAAGTAATTCAGATTATTGAAGATGCATACCCCTGCCCTATGATAACATTTAGAAGGTCTAGGCTTGAGACGTGTTCCGACGTCATTAAACATAGAAGTTGTCGCTAAATTTTCTGCAATATGTTCCAAGTGTGATACCTCACTGCACATATGTAAGTATATAGGAGCTTGTCCACGTATCTTCGGGTATATAGGGCAGTGTTCTAGTAGGAAAAGTATAAGGGGGTGATCTCACTTTACGGTTTCACATTATACAACGATAATATGGAATTGGGCCTCCACGTACCTTCAGGTATATTTGGGAGGAAAAATTTAGGTTTTTATCCAACCATAGGTAATTGAGTCAGCTTCCTTGTACCTTGTGATACATCAAATAAAAATTCGGGGAGATTTCCTGCCCATACTTCTTGGTTCGCTAGGAGGTATTCTGCAGCTCATAATTACTTGGGAAATTTTTTTCCTAGAATTACCCTTTTATTTTGTTTATTTTTTTTAGTCATAAAATAAATCATTCATTGTGGATGAAGAACATCAATTTCCCTGTCATTCGCTTAGAACAACACTTAAACCACCTTTATCACCGAAATCCATTTCTGGTCGGTGAAGGTGACATCATTCTACCGAAACTAGTACTATCAGTACCTATGGTGCGACATCATTCTCACATAAACCAGTTTCGTCTCGAGTTGTTTCTAAACATCCTAGTACATCTACTGTCATCGATATGGATTCCTCTCAGCTACCTATGGTCATGATCCATCTAATCAGTGAGACCATACCTCTCGAACCCGACGTTGTTCAACTGGAAGTTGATCTGGATGTTGTCGTTATTTTACCAGAACATCTGAATCCCGAAGTCGAACAACCAAAAGTTTTTCCTGTATCAGTCGCCCCAAAATATATTGTAGCCATTGAGTCTCCCATATCGCACAGTCAACCAGCTGAAATATACTTCAGGCCTGATGACAAAATTATTCCACCTGGTTTGATTTCGATTAAAGAAATACCATAAGATGAAACACCTTCGACTCCAACCCATTTTGGATCAGAGCTTTATCTTTACGAGACTTTTCCTCAATCACCTCACACTCATTTCTTTGATCCTGTGTCTATTCGAGTTCCCATAGATCCTGTAGGGTATACATTGGGTCATATGACCATGGCTGAGCTAACATCTTCAGTTGGACCATCTATTCTAGTTGCGACAACAACTGCTCTTTCTACCTCGTCGATGTTCACAACATCATGAGATTCATATTTATATGGTGGCCCTTCCGTCCCACCTGGTTACCAATATTTATCTGGATCCTTCTCTGGTGCATCCTCAAACCCATGAAATTCACCAATGTCATCACCTAGTATTTTATCTCATACATTTCTGATGAGTACTGAATGGCTTGATCCTTTATATACATCATCAAGGCAATATCAAGCCGGTCCATCTAGGTATATTCCATCTAGTACCATCTCAAATGGACTCTCTACCTTTGGAGAAAAATATTTTCCATATTATTATACTTCTCATGATGGGGGATAACATATGGTCACCCATTTTGACAGTACTCCATTGTTATTTGGTCATCCTAATGTTGGAATGACTGTTTGTTAGTGGCAGACCACTCTACCCATCCAACCACAAACGGTTTTGCAATCCTATCAGCTGGTTAAAATTGTTGCACCCACATCTACTCCACTTGTTAATACATATTTACCCCTCTTACAGACTCAAACTGTTGTACCTCAACCATCTCAGGCGGGTCCTTCCACCCAATACCCTCAAGTATTGGGCCCTCAGACTCCAACTCCTTCGGCTGGTTTACAACAACCACCTATATCCAGAATTATTTATTCACAAGTTGGATTACCATATAATGGGATGTCGCATCCACAACCGGGTTATACCTATTCACAACTGCATCCAGGCTATTCAAGTTTGTGTTATAATCTTGGTGGACAGAACCCTTGGTAGCCACAAGCACAAATGCAACAACCCTCATTTTAACAAGTAGCATAGCCAGGTTTTGGTCAAAATAATCCTCAAGAATTTTCTTATCAAAAGAACCCCTATCTGGGTTACTAGAAACAAATTCCTTATGTTGGTGCTCAAAGGCCTGTTTCCCAAGAAATTCCATCATACCCTGGCTATGCTCAACCCCATTTAAATCGATAGTTTCCCTTTGTTGCAAATTTAGATTTGCCAGATTTAAACCGGCTTACCAATGATCCAATCAACTCTGCTCCTTGGTGGTCGGTGATACCTCATAAATTACCCTCGGATATTCCTAAGTTCAATGGAAACCCTAGGGAAGACCCGTCAATGCATGTTATGAATTATCATTTGTGGTGTTCATCTAATCCCTAAATGATGACTCCATTTGATTACATCTTTTCCAGCATACGTTCACTTGTTCGACCACGAAATGGTACATTCAGTTACCAAGAGCTTAATTTGATAATTTCACTGCCCTAGCTACTGTCTTTTTGAACCACTTCCAGTTAACCATAAGATATGAAACTGAAATGGTACTCTTGACCAATTTTAAACAGACTAATGCTACTCACATTTCTAATCTTATTCATGAGTGGCGTCATCATCATAGAATGGTTGACATTTTTTCCTAATCAGCTCCTTGCTGAGTGGTTCATTAAGTCCCTGTTACCATATATAACTAAGGATGTGGCTAAGGGTGGCATCGTCACTAAAGATCAGGTCATTGTTCATGCCCAATACTTAGATTTGATTTATACTCAGTCTGGCATGCTCTACGAGAAAATTCCCAATGCGCTGTTGTCTAATTTTACTGTTTCTCCTCCATATAAGGACTCTAATTCCAGCAACAATATGATCATTATTGTAAGCACACATCACTCTACTACATCTGATCCAATGCCTTCTTCCAAAATTCATGCCGTGTCATCTGACAAAGGAAAAAGTGAAAAGAAACCCGAAAGTAAGAAAAAGGGGAAATCAAATAAAAAGAAAACTTCTACCCTATAGGAAAGATCATCTGATAAACAAAATGGAAATCGGAAACCTCGTTACCCTTTCATAATCCGTAATGAGGATAAATTTGTTAGAGACTATCCTCACTGCACCGAAATCTCAAAATTGATTAAGACCTCACATGCATCCATTGTGTTGATAGATCAATTTTGAATCCAGACAAAAATTTGGTTGCTACTGATTCAGCTTCTAGTTCCCAAGTGCTTATGCTTTCTGTTACGAAGCCAACAACTGATGTTTTGGTTTCAATGCGTAATAAATATTATGGTAGTTATGCTACTAATCAACCTACTACCTTGACCATGAATCAGTCTACGAAATCTATTCTGGAAACTGTTATTCCCGATTTAACCATAAAGCCACCGAAGGGAGTCATCCATAAAGCGACATTCAATCCTCGAGCTCGAGCTGCTCAAAATTATAATATAGTTGAATATTTGGCTCAATCCCATTCAGCTATGTCAACGCTTGAGGTGCTTCAAAAATTTCCTTCCCAGGAGCAGGTTTTGTTTTCAGCAATTGGTGGAATCGATCCAACATATTCCATTATTGTAGTATTTAATCCTATGGGCTATGTGCGGCAATTACAAACATAATTGACATTATCCATCCAAGTAAATTTTCTTAATCACCTCATTCATTGTACTATTATTGATGAGGGAGAATCTACGTGCATTATGTCTCTAAACTACTGGAAGTCACTTGGATCGCCGTGCTTATCTCAATTTCCTATGATGTTGAAAGCTTTTGACAAACGTACATATAAGCCTTGCGGTATCATCAATAACTTTCATGTTGAACTAGGGGGAAAAATAGTAAATGTTGAAGTTGAGGTCGTTGACAAACCCCTTGATTACAACATTTTACTCGGAAGGCCATGGGTATATGCTATGACTGCAATCATTTGTACATATTTTAGAATGATCGCCTTTTCACATAAAGGTGTTATCACAACCATCAATCAACTATCCTTCTTTGTCTCTAGTTCCCAGGTAACTGGAAGCATTTCGTTAGTTCAGTCACCCCAACTAGCACTTCAGGATATTGGTGTAGGACTTAGCTTAAAGGATTCTTCCCTCATGGGAACCTTTGCATTACTGCCTCCTACAATGTCGGCAGAAATTTCAAATATAGAGACCTACTACATGATATCTTCCACTCCATATGGCTTAAGGAAGATGACGGGTGATTATGAAGTTGTTACGTTGGAAGAATTTCTTTTGCCCAACCCAATTGAGCTGGCATAGCAGTCAATATACATGGCTTGGGTGGCGAGTCTGAAATCATCGACGCCAGTCATTTGGGTTGATCATTTAGTAGATTTTGGTACTCCATTTGATCCTTTTTCATCCAATTTCTTAACAGATGAGAATATTGTGGAAACCATGATGCCATAAGAAGAACCATGGGAAGATCATCATCAGTATTCCCATCTTCAATATTATGAAAAGGATAATCTTATTGAACTATATCAACCATCGATCAAAACTTTCTTTTCGAATTATTTTCCCATTAATGTAAGTGAATCCAAGAAAAATTTATCAAATATTGAAGAAACCATTTCTATCGTATTTTGACCAAACCTGACATTGTAGAAAACATTCATGTTAGCGTGTCTTGTTCTCCATCAGAAATCGAAACTTATCGCTCTCTATTTCATGAATTTCGTGATGTATTTGCTTGGTATTACGAGAAAATTCCAGGCATAGATACTATTGTCATTGAACGCACCATTAAAATTTACCATGATGTTAAACCTATACGTCAACGCCTTCATCCTGTTCATCTGAAGAAGGCTTCTTCCATTAAAGTAGAAGTTGAAAAAATTTTGTGTGCTTGTTTCATTTACCCTGTTCCGCTAACTGATTAGGTTTCCATCATTGTTCCTATTATGAAGCAACAAGGGACAATCAGAGTGTGCGTCAATTATCAAGATGTCAATCCTACTTGTACAAAATACAAATATCCAACTCCCTTTATCGACAATATTATTGACGATTGTGCTGGATGCAAAATGTTTTTGTTCATGGATGGATTTTCTGGCCACAATGAAATCAATATCCGCCTAGAGGACCAATATAAGACAACACTCTTCTATCCCTGGGGCACATTCGCTTATCGGAAACTCCTGTTTCGTTTAAAGAACACTGGGGAAATGTTTCAGAGAGCAATGGATTATACTTTCAATGACATCAATCACATTTTTCAACCTTTTCTAGATGATTTACCCGTGCATTCATGAAACCTAATTGATTACCCGATGCATTTGAGAGCTATCTTTATATGTTGCTGACACTAAAAAATAATCCTCAATCCACATAAATGTGTGTTTTGTGTTCGTTCTGGTCTTTTTCTAGGATTTGTCGTCTCAAAAGAAGGAATTTGAATCAACCCACTAAAGTTCCAGGCCATTCTTGATTTTCCTGTGCCATCAAATTTTCTTTAGTTACAGAAAATTCAAGAAAAGTCTAACTTCCTAAGGAGGTTCGTACCCAACTACGCTGAAATGGCTAAAGGATTTACTCAGATCTTGAAAAAGGGGATTCCCTTCCATTGGGATAAGGTTTCACAAGCTTCTTTTGATGCTATCAAGGATACACTTGTCCGGTGTCATTAATGTATGTCCCCCATTATTAGAGTGATTATTTCTTATACATTGTCACAACTGATATGACCATTTCTATGGTATTGGTCCAAGAAGAAGATGGGATAGAACATCCAATATATTATTTGAGTCATAATCTCGATGATACAAAAGTGAAGTATTCATATGTCGAAAAGCTCACCTTGGCGATCGTTCCAGCTGTCCAAAGTTTTTGCCACTATATCCTGTTCCGAAAGACCATTGTCATTTCGGATTGCAACCCCATGACTTACATTTTATTATGTCAATTGCTAGGGGGCAAGTATTCAAAATGGATTGTCATTTTGCAGGATTTTTATTTGGAATTCATCAAATCCAAGTCAAAGAAGTCTTTAGTTTTGGCTGAGCTTCTATGTGACCTTCCCTCTTATAATACTGCTACTACATCGGAACCATCTATTCCTGATGAGTCTTTATTTATGATCGGATCATCTGATCCTTGGTATGGGGATTTTATCATTTATCTCCAGACCCAAATTTTTCAGCCTGATACCTCTTGCTCTCAATAGCGACGTATTCAACACAAACCCAAATATTATTTGATCGTCAGCGATACAATTTATCATCGTGGTGTCGATACGATTTTAAGAAGGTGCCTCACTCATGAGGAGGACGAAAAGGTTTTAAATATTGTAATGCTGGGGTTTGTGGTGAACACTTGTCTGGATACGCTACCACGCAGAAGATACTTCGCGTTGGTTAATTTTGGCCTACCATATTTCGCAAATGCATTCTTGCGGTCAGAAATTGTCATGCGTGCTATATATTTGATCGTAAATTCCGCAAACCATTAGCACCGATGCATCCTAACTTCATGAACTGCAACCCTTGTTAGTCTGGAGGGCATGGTTATATTATTGTCGCAGTAGACTACTTTACGAAGTGGGCCGAAGTGATGCCTACATTCAAAATTACAGGCGAAACAACTACATTATTCTTTTTAAATCATGTCATCTCATGGTTTGGTGTTCCATAGGCTATAGTCACATATCATGGTAAGAATTTCTGAAATCACACAATGAATGGGTTGAATGCCAAATTAGGACTGTCACATGATAGTTCTACTTATTATTATCCACAATTAAATTGACAATTTGAGGCTATTAACAAGATTCTTAAACGAATGCTTCAACGAATGATAGGAGTTCATAAACAAAATTGGCATTTGATCCTATACTCGGCTTTGTGGGTGTATTGAACTTCGGTGAGAAATGCAACCGGATTTTCCCCCTTTCAATTGGTGTATGGTCTGGAAGCTACCTTGCCTCTCCAATGTGAAATACCATCATTAAAACTCGCAATTGACTTTTTACCTGATACCTGTTCTAAAGAAGCACGTATTTTTAACCTAATCCATCTTGATGAAACACGTCGTGAAGCCACATTGGCCAACGAAGCACATAAGAGACGTATAAAGGCACAATACGAAAAGCATGTCCAACCTCGCATCTTCTCAGAGGTTGACCTAGTCCTTCTTTATGATCAAGAAGCTGATGTAATAGGTAGAGGGAAACTTGAGGCATTATGGCATGGCCCCTATATTTTCAGAAGAGTTCTTGCTAAGGGAGCCTACAAGTTAGTAGATTATGATGGAATTCCATTGGCGCAACCCTGAAATGGGTTGTATTTGAAACGTTAATATGCTTTAACATAAGCATATTAAACTGTTGTATTATATTGTATATATGTTGTTGATTTGCATTTAATGTCTTAGTTTGTTTTTCTAGAGTTTTCTTGAAGTTAGTAATCCTCTTTACATTTCATCACAGATGTCTGAATATTTGGAACAATTCATTGGGTATGATGATGGTGTTATTCATAGTACACAGAATATATCCTCTGTAGCATGGGCCATTTTTGCTCTGAATGACGAGTTAGTGAGTTTTTAAGGGATTTCTATCGGTCAATCTACAAACAATATCGCTGAGTATAGCACGTTGATCGAACTTCTCTCTAATTCCATTTCATTTGGTACTAACCATATCATTATTAGGTTATACTCCCAACTTGTGGTACTGTAACTTACTAGTGTTTATACTATTAGAAATCAAACACTACATTGTATGTTCCTAAGGGTTCGACTTTTGGAAAGACATTTTGATTTCATTCAATATCAACACATTTCCAAAAACTTGAACACATTAACTAATTCTTTAGCGAATTATGTAATAAACAGACATTTGCAACACATTTAAAGACATATTTTCAATTCACTTCACATAATTGAATAGGATTGTGCAATAAACATAGGAAAACACTGACAAAAAATAGATAGATAGTTATAAGCTTTTAAAAAAATTGTGCCCAAGACACATTGGTCATTTGACCTCAAAATGTATGCAAAATTTCAAAAGTAAACTAGTGATGCTTGTGATAACATGCTACTGGTCTAGCTATCCTACACAATAACCGCATCCAACGGTTAGGAACACCAATAGTTTGGCGCTGCAGTCTCATAGGTAACTCTTCGATGTGGAAATCCTAAATCCCAAGAGTCAATTCCTGTAGGTGTTGCTATAGCTTAGCAAGAGTCTCATCCATATCCAAATCCTAAGGGACTGCTCTCCCGACAACCCTCTCTGCTGGCTCATCCGCTATCTACTCTGGCTGTCCCACTGGTCGAACTTCACCTACATCTACATTACATCAAAACTTTAGTTTAGTATTGAGAAAACATAAAAATACAAAAACATGTATAAAGCTTAGAAAAATAAAAAAACATGGTCAAAACATTCATACTAATTGCACCCCATTGAGCGCCATCTAGTAAAGCCAAATTTGGATCTCCTCAGAAGTCTACGCCTACATATGCATAATCATCAATGGCGACCATCTGTCACCTGAACCAGGAAAAGAATGTAGTTGAGAAAACGATGGTCGATTGACCACCATATCTAGCCATCAGTTCTACCCATATATGCATCCTTGGATCTCTAGGGCCAGATATACCAAGTGTCACATGCTAGGGCTGCATCAATGGAATTATCTCTAAGGAAAAATAAATTAGGATCGAACCATAGTTGAAATTATTCTTCATTCCTCTCTTTTCCTTGGTCAAATGTTCTTTCATCTGAGAAAGGACAACTTCAGCCTAGTTAAAAAACTGTCAGTTCCAAGCACTCTAGTGCATACTGCATGTCATATTTGTTTGCTACGTGTAGTGTAGCGGTACCAGCAAGCTTTGTGATAGTGAATAGGATGGTCCTAAATGGCAAGTCACATACATCATGAATTTTTATTTTCCCATACTTACTAGGTTCAGTCCCTTGATTTCAATACTGCAATATATAATCTCTCACTGTCTCTCCTCCGAGAGAAGATCATGAAAGAGAAATGGGTAGACCTATCCTCGATAATCCTGTGAGAAAAAAATATCCTCCACTAATTTTGGGACTAGTTTGTCCCCAATGTGAAATTCCTCTATCACTGGATCCCATGAACGAAAAAATAAATCCAATAGTTCCATCTGTTGCCTCATACCCGGTAGTATGAAGTAATTTAGCAACCCACTGTCTTTGAGGGATCTTACCATGCACAGATTGTTTAGGGAAATAATTTTTGTTCCTCATGTTCTCTTTCCCTCCATGTAATCATCGTTTAGGTCTGATGAATACCTAAAATAAAATCATAAGACTCATAAAAATTCATTTCACGCAAAAAAAAAGGCAAAATTTGGGCACACTGTAAGAAACAAAAATGGGAATTGTGTGCAACGTACCCCAGGTCAAGGGATAGTGTGTTGCAAGTGCACCTAACCTTCAATTCCATTGCACTACAAAACACATTTCGACATTCAAGGGTGCGTTTCCCTGAGTTTATAATATTATTACCCTAAGGGGCTCAAAACCCTAAAAAATTGCAATGAAATGAAACATAAATGCTACTTGAGTAAAGAGAAGGGTCATAGCTCCAACCTAGATCGAACAGTGATGAAAATCGTCCACAGAATCTATCGCAATCGACTGTTGAAGTTCGGGGGCCAAAAACTGGTTCAGAGCTCCAAAATTCAAATGACAACTTTGAAATGGTAAAAATGAATGGTAAAAAATATTTTAATTAGTCATTTGATTATTTGAAAATAATATTTAATGTTGTGACTATGGTTTTTAATCATTTTTTTCTATGAAACGGGTATTTTTAATCCGTTTGATGTTGTTCTAAACATGTTTTACAACTGATATAACATGTTAGTCATGCACACTTATTCAAGAATGATTTGAACATAAAGCATACTTTTATCCTTATTTTTTGAGTTTTGATAAAAATGAAAAAGGTCTTGAAGCACACTTTTATCTCTTTTTTGAGCTTCGATAAAAACAAAAAATGAACCCCTAGAGTCTTCTTTTAGCTCTTTTCAGACTCCGATAATGTGAAAAGATTGTCGAGCACTTGTCTTTTTGAGCTCGTAAAAGTAAATGAAACGACATCTAATCAATACAAGTTTAACCCTTTTCTAGACTGAGATAGATTATTTACGAAAAAGGAAAACCTTAGTCGAACATGGCTAAGAGTTTCTCTTAGATATTATTTTACACTTTTTCAAATCTGAGCGACAAATTTACAAAAAAGGACTCATGGAATTTTATTTTGTCCCCGTTTTGAAACTCTCTAAATATTAAAAAGGACCAGGATGTAATTTTCGTTGGGCTGATTAAAATATAAAATAGCTACGGGCTTGTCGATCATGGTATGAATCTAGTTTCATTTATCGCTAGACTCATTAAATTATTAAATAGCGATGCATTAGCCCGAAGGGTTGAATTATAGATCAAACATATGTTATCCTCCTCAAGCTTGTTAAAAAATAAAAAGGTACTAGTCAACAAATGACTAGGGAAAATTTGGGAAAGCGAACATAACAGTTTATGGTTGCAGGTCGCTCTTGAACATGACACTTTTACTCCATCATCGTGACTTTTGGGTTGGGTAATATTCTAGACGGTTTATTCATACCTTCACTTCGGTTTTGGGTCAATGCTACCAACTCATTTTAGTGCCGTCGATATGTTCAAGAGGAGTCATCCAGTGAATACTCATCATTCTGAAATAATCATAAACCTTCATTTTCGTGACAATCATCCCTGAACATTGCTATATCAAGTCACATTTTGTATCCAAAATCAGTAACACCTACTTCGCGATAAAGTGGCTTCCTGTCAACATCAGCTCATCATCCAGGAAGTTTACTTAGAAACATCATCTTCTAGTACCATGAGGCTTGTTACAACATCGAAAAGTTCCTCGATTCTCGACCTTTGACTGAAATATTTTATTTGTCGTTCGACATCAAATCATCTATTCATCCCTTGTAAACTATACTGCAATACCTTGAGAGACATTAACATCAATGGTGGTTCTCTCTCTCTTTTTAACAACTCACACCATTGGCTGGTAATCAAATGATTTCTTACCATGTTCGACTACAAATCATATATTCATATGCCTATACTTGTACCCAAACGATCGAATGAATGAGATAAGAATACCCCAAATCTAGTTTCATCCATCTTGGCTGTGATTTCAAGATTGTTGTACACATCATCTGTACGATGAATTTACATATAGATCATCATCAGAACATGGGCCTATATCTGTAGGCATGTCTGTATTGGGCAACATTCCAATGTAGACAACTTTCTGAACTATGTACATGTTGTTAGATAGTTTATGTGCTAAGCATGGGAATGCTTGCCTCAACAATTCGTGATCAAGATGAAAATATCATGATGTAATATGTTGTAAGATTGATGCAGGACACCGCTCCACTTCAGTTCTAGCTCATCACATCATAAAGCATCCAATCCAATTATTATTATTATTATTATTTTGACTTCATGCTTTAGGGGGCAGCTGTTATAGGTCAATTTGGGCATCATCCCCCATGATCTGGTCAAACTGGACATCATCCCCAGGACCAATGAAATAGGGTCTATCATCCCCTCATATTTCAGTTTCTATATGCCCTAAGAGAAGAAAATTTCATTCGTGGCTTCTATTGGAAATTTCCAAGGTTTGAAGTATATGTTATATCACTTATTGACTCAATAAAATAGCCTATAAAGGGACTAACTATGTTGCAATTCAAGATCCTCCATTCAAGGGTGCACTGCAGTGCACTTCCTGGCATTAACGAGTGCGTTGGAAAGCTGGGATCGGAATTCTCATTGTTCTAGGAATCTGCACATGGCCAGTGCCTTCTAGAATAGTCCATATGTGTCAAAATTCAAATCCAAGTGTCCATCTAACACCTCTGAACTTGGTAACATATCTTGCCTATTATTAGAAAGTAATTCATTGAGAATATACCATAAATTTCCCTATAAATTAAGCACTCATTCTAGTGATAGGGAAGGAAGAAATTTGGTAAAGTTATGATGTTGGATTCTCATATGAGAGAGTGAAAGTACTGATATGCTGCTGTTATGTTGTTGGACATGATGAGGCTAGGATGAATTTGGAACTGGTGGCAACAAATCGATCATTGGTTGTAACATCCCCCTTCTACTCTTTAATAAAGATTGCTATTAATTTTCCCATATATATGTCTTTATTTATTATGCAATGGATTCTTGAATGATATATATATATATATATATCATATCTAATCGATTTGATTGAGTAAGATAAGTAGATATCTGTATATTGCATGTTGTTTGTTGTTCTTTGTTTGTGTTTGCAGGAATCGATCTGAGTTGGATTGAAATCGATGGCAACAATGATAGAAGGAGAAGGAAAAGTGATTGAATCACAAGTAGGCTCTGTCACCATTTTGTATATCTGCTTATTTTAGAGAAAGTGATAGTAATTTTTTCCTCTGTTGTTCTAAGTGACTAATTCCACAGTTAGGGAACTTGGTTTATCCGTAGATCACAATTCTGCATAACAATGCGCTTTCTAAACCATGTTTTTGAAACCACCATTTCACTTTTTCACTTCTTTCTCACGAGAACCCCCTTTTTAATATACTAAGATATTTATACACAAATATCAATGATATAAACCCTTTAACATGAAAAATATTTGTATGAGTGTAATACGGATGAAATATTTCAGCTTCAAAATATTTGATCGCTTAAGACATTTGTTTTTTTTACTCGAGTTATGATGGATCTATAATATTTTATATTAAATTATAGATTGCAATAATATTCATTTATGTTGAATAAATTTTAATATGTTTTCTTTTATTTTTATTAAATTAAAAATATGAAATAAATGCATTGTAATACTTTATTATTGAAAATTTTCTTGTTATTTTTAGTTTTAGATATAGTATATAAAACTCAGTAAAATATATTTTATTTTTTCTTTTAATTTTTAAATTTTCTACTTAATCTCAAATTCCTCTATTATGGGAAAATAAATTTGAAAGCTAATAAGAATTCCTCCTTTTCAATGCACACTTTATGTGAATAATTGTTGACTAATTGTTCATAGTGGAAATACTGCTGATGGAATTATATTTATCAATTTTTTATATTATTAGTTTCTTATTTTTTAAATATTTCCCACCTCACAACCCATTAACTAGAAATAAACCCTAAAAAAATAATTATGGGAATTATATATATTAATATTTTAGTATCATTAATTTTTTAATATTTAAATATTTTGAGGCCACTATGCATAAACTCGAAAAAAACCCTAAAATAATATATATATATATATATATATATATATATATATATATATATATGAATGATGGATATTAAAGAGGACATGATTATTTAACTATGGTCCACTTGCAGAGTAGAAAACAATTCATAAATTCATAGCCTGGAAAGAAACCCAAAGAGAATTAACATGTCTAATGTAACTATAAAATATGTGCTTGGAAGTGTTGGAGTATTTAAATACTTATGCATTTATATATAAAGAGAAACATAAAGAGAGGCGTTTGATATGAAAAGATTTCCCCCACATAATCATGCTATACTAGATATTTTTTTTTTTTGTATTTTTCTTTATTTGATTTCACTTTTGTGATCCATAATGATTTTTGGGGCAAACTTTCAAATTATTCTATGTGATTAATCTAAAGTTTGCTTCAAAAATAGAGTTAATAGAATTAATAATCATGAGAATCATAACTAATTTGGACTCTCTAGCTCAATATGTCGAGATGTAATTTCGTGTAAACATTTTGATTCAGTGAAAATAAAGTAAAAAAAAATATAATAATAATGATAATTATGAATAGAACATTTTGACAGGGTCAAATTACATTAATTAAAACTAAAACTAAAATAAAATAAAATATAAATTAATAAAATTATAATTATAATTGAATAATTAATAATAAAACTAACTTAGATCCATCTTAACTCCTATCTACCAAATGCCTAGTAGTATCAAATATTTTTATATGCAAACATTTTTTAGAGTAAACATAGATTTGATTCCTCTCAGTGCTTGGTAAATTCAAATTAATATAGATCTAAGCTAGTTATATTTTAATTTATCTAATATTATTTTTTAATTTTTTTCAATATCATAACATTACTTATATAATTACAACATGAAAATGAGACACCTTCAATATCAATTTAATGAAAAACAACATGAACTCATAAAGTATAAATATAGATTATTTAAAACAAACTTTTCACAATTACAAAATTTTAAGGCTTAAAATTAAGAATGCAATACTTTCCACGAAAGCAATCACGAGCATCTTGTGATGATGAAAACTATAGCAAACAAATCTTCAATATTAATTTAATGAAAAACACCGTGAATGATAATTACATCGAAGGTTTACTCTTTTTGCATTTGGGTTGTGAAAACACTTTTTTCCCAACCAATCACTGCACTGCATTTTTGTCGTTCTTCGAATTAGAAGCTGACACTTGGAAATACAGACGAGGTCGTGGCACTGCAAACGATGTGATGGATTCACCGAGAAAAGTTGACACGCGACAATTTAGAAGAGGTAGTGGCACTGCAGACGATGTGATGGATTCAACGAGAATGACATTGTTGTTTCTTCGCCATGAATGTGTTTCTCTCACACCATGAGCAGCCGCCTTACAGCTGCTCAATGTACATGCAACCGCCTTCCATTTCCAGCGATCAGTCAAGATCGCAGAATGAAAAAAAACTTGCAGAGAGCCACTTTCCATTTTTGATTAATCAGTTAACTTCAGCGCTGTATTGTTTACGGAGAAAATTTAATGGCAAACCCGGACTTGAATTTTATTGAGGCAGATTTTATACATCATATGCACAATTCAAAAGGAAGGCCGTGGGCCATAGTAAATTTTTGGTTTATGTCTTTTTTATTTAACACTACACCATATACGTACATCATATGGTATAGGCGGAACTTTTGTTTTAAAGTTTTAAAATAAGTTTTATTTTAATATAGCTTTTTTTATGTTGAAAAGTGCTGAGGCATATAAAAGATGAAAAGGCCTGTGAGCAAATTGTATTCTGTAAGTTTTTATTTTTACACACAGCAGTGTAAAAAAATTTGAATTGCACAACAGTGCATTGATTTTTTTTGAGAGACAGAGTATTTTTTTCCAACACACAGCAGTGAGTTGTAAATGCACAGATAGAGTGAAATTTTAGAGTGTGAGTTTTGTGTTGAACTGTGTTTTGAAGCAGTCAAAGTTTCTGTGTATTCCCTGAGTCAGAGGAGATTTTGTAACCAAGTTTTTGAAGTTTAATGAAATAGTTTTTAGAGTGAAAACTCTGTTTCCAGTGAAGAATTTTTTTTTATATTTTCTCTGTGTTGAAGAGGGGGAATTTTATTCTCCATTGTTGTTTTGGAATTTTAAATATTCCAACATGGTATCAGAGCTAGTCCAGGCTCTTTGAAGATCAAATAAGCTGAAGGAAAGGAGTTCTTTGCTGCAGCAGCTTCTTCAGCAGTGTGAAGACTCAGTCAAGAAGAATCCAAAGGTATTTCCCTATACAGATTTTGTGTTACTGTTGTAGAACAGTCAGTTATTTGAATACACAGTCAAGTGTTTTTGAATCATAGTTAAGAGTGCAGAATGGCTGGAGCCAGCACTGGTATGGGTATGGGAAATATCCATCTCCCAATGTTTAATGGGAAAAATTATGACTACTGGTCAATAACTATGAGAGCTTTATTTGTCTCCCAAGAGTTGTAGAATTTGTTTGAAGATTGGCTGAAGAATACATGAAATGAAGAAGAGTAACCAAGAAACTCGAGGACTGAAAGAGAGGAGTTTGAAGAGCAATAGAAAGAACTCAGAGCTCTCTTTAGCATTGCTCAACTAGAGTGCATGAGAGTGTGTTTCCAAGGATAGCGACAAGAGATCAGAAGAAGCATGGGAAAATCAAGACCGCTATGAAGGCATGGAAAAAGTGAAACAACAAAGGCTGAGTTCTTTGAGGAAGACTTTTAGGCAGAGATACCGCCAGAAGAATTAGATGCCTGTGGATGTTCACTGCTCATCATTCGACTGGTCATACAAATAAGATCTCATGGAGAGACTCTTGAAGATAAAGTTGACGGAAAAACTCTTGGGAGTCTACCCTGGGGTCGATGTGATTGTGTCACCACCATAGAGGAAATAAGATCTCCTGAAGTTCTGATGGATGAGCTACATGCATCACTGATGACTCATGAGCAAAGATTGAGTAGAAATGAAAACTCATCTCTAGAACATGCCTTTAAGACCCAGATGTCTTTCGGAAGAGGAAGAGGGCAAGGCAGAGGAAACAAAAGAGAAAGAGGCAGAAGCCAAAAAAGAGGTGGAAGAGCAGGTCTAGCAAGCCAATGCTCCAAGAAGGCGGCCAATCACAAATTACAGCATCAAGGCCCGGCGGCGGCCCGGCGGAAGTCGTCGGCGGAGATAACAAAGACAGAGAACCAACAGTAAATCCAATGTCCAATGTCACTATTGTAAAAATACTAAAGTCCCAGCATATGCTAATGAATGTGAAAGAAGTGTGCAAGTATGGGGCTCAAGCCGACAGCTTGGAATATAAGAGAAAATATCAGCCAAGATAATTCGTTTTTGGCTTGTAATATGGCTGAAGAAAAGAATGAGGATTTATGGTTTCTAGACTCCGGTTGCAGTAACCATATGACAGGAAACTTAGCAATGTTTTCTATGCTAGATGAGAGTGTGAAGTCACAAGTCACACTAGGAACTGATAGCAAAGTTTCTATTATGGGAAAAGGAAATGTAAATGTTTTAACAAGGAAAGGTGCAAAGAAATCCATAGCAGATGTGTATTATGTTCCAGGAATGAAGTGTAACCTCTTAAGTATTGGACAGCTTGTTCAAAAGGGGTACAATGTATTTTTTGAGAATGATGTTTGTACCATCATGGACAAACCACCCAGCAAAAAATGTATTTCTGAAGTGAAAATGACAAAGAACAGGATGTTCCCTCTTAGAATGAGAGCAGATTTGAAGAATGGTGAAGAGAAAGCAACAGTGGCACAAGAGGTTATCCAAAGCGAACCAAAAGATGAAAATTGGTTGTGGCACTTGAGATTTGGACATCTCAACTTTGGAGTTCTTAACTTGTTGAACATAAAAGGAATGGTAAGAGGTTTACCATTGATATAGAGACCGGACAACCTTTGTGAAGGTTGTATCTTGGGGAAACAACACAGAGAAAGTTTTCCTTCCGGGAAAAGCATAAGGGCAAAGGCACCCTTAGAGATTGTCCACTCATATTTGTGTGGACCGATGCAAACTCCATCTCTTGCTAGTAGCCACTACATGTTAACATTCATAGATGATTTTACAATAAAAACTTGGGTTTACTTTTTGAAAAACAAAAGTGAAGTGTTTGAAAGGTTCTGCAATTTCAAAGCACTTGTGAAGGCAGTGGGCCACATCAAAGTTCAGACTTATAGAGAATGAGTATATCTCAAAATATTTCCTAGATTTTTATGAGAAAATGATAGACTAAAAAACGTTTACAACTAAATGTTATAATAAAATCGATGGCAGGCGGCTAGATATAATGATTTATGAGTAGAGGTATATTAGGCTGTGTTACTATTAGTGTCAGGCTGAAAGGCTTGTACATTGTACAACATACATTTAAAACCATGATTTCCTACAAAAGCGAACGTGGAAATAGGAAGAGGCACTGGTGTACAAACAAAGTGTCACATGTGAGTTTTGGATGTGTGCTTCTTGCATTAGGATGGATTAAGAAGAAAAGTTGGATAATAAAGAGAATGTATTTTCATTGGATACAGTGAGGAATCCAAGGCCTACAGGTTATACAACCCATCCACCAAGAAGTTTATTGTGAGCAGAGATGTTCAGTTCATTGAAGAGGAAGCCTGGGATGGAAGCATAGAGAAAACAATGAATGTTAAACACTATTTATCTCATGATGAGAATGATGATGATTTGGCTGAAATACATCCCCAAACAACAGCACCAACACAAGAGCAGCAAGAGACACCCTTGAGGAGAAATGAGAGTTCTTCTCCAAGCACACCACAAGGAGGAAATTCAAGTGCTTCTTCAAGCATTTGTACACCTAGTGAAAGAGGTAAGAAGTTCAGAAATTTGAATGACATTTATGCACAAGAGGCAGCAAATGAAGGTATCAATTATTTTTTTTCTTTATATTGTCATGTTGATGATCCTGTTCATTTCGAAGAAGCTATTAAGGATAAGAAATGGATAGAAGCTATGGATGAGGAGATTAATGCCATAGAAAGAAGAAAGACTTGGGATTTGGTTGAACTCCCAAAAGGTAAAGACGTCATTGGAGTTAAATGGGTCTACAAGACCAAGAGTAATACTGAAGGAAAAATAGAAAGACACAAGGCAAGACTTGTCGTCAAAGGGTATAAGCAAAAGCATGGGATAGATTATGAGGAAACTTTCGCACGGGTTGCTAGAATGGATACCGTGAGAGTAGTGCTATCCATAGCAACACAAAACAAGTGTAAAGTTTACCAAATGGATGTGAAGTTAGCATTCCTAAATGGAGTGTTAATGGAAGAGGTTTACATTGCACAAACTCTCGGCTATGAGAATAAAGGCCAAGAGCACAAAGTGTGCAAGTTGAAGAAAGCTCTTTATGGGCTAAAGCAAGCACCAAGAGCATGGTACAGTAGGATAGATTCCTATATACTGGAAAATGGATTTGAAAAGTGTGAGGGAGAACCCACCCTCTACATCAAAGAAAAATATGGAAAAATGTTGATTGTAGTTTTATATGTTGATGATGTTATTTTCACAGGTAAAGATGATTACCTTATTGAAAATTTTAAATCAGTCATGAAAGAAAAATTTGAAACGACTGACATGGGTTTGTTGAAATACTTCTTAGGAATAGAAGTAGAACAAGATGAAAATGGGATTTTTATCTCACAGGAAAAATATGTTAATGAAGTGCTTGAAAGATTTAATATGCAGGAGAGCAAAGCAGCGATCACTCCCACAATGATGGGATTAAAACTCAGCAGAGAGGAAAACAACAAGGATTTTGATCCTAGCTTGTATAAGAGCATAGTTGGCAGCCTCATGTATTTGACTGCAACTAGACCAGACATAATGCATGCTGTTAGTTTGATTTCCAGATTTATGGAGAAGCCAAAGGATGCACATTGGCAGGCAGCGAAGAGAATTCTGAGGTATGTTAAAGGTACAAAATTTTTTGGTATTTTATATACTGCTTCAGAAAATTCAGATTTAGTTGGATACACTGACAGTGATTGGGCTGGAAGTGTAGATGATCGGAAGAGCACTTACGGTTATGTTTTTCACATGGGTTCAGGAGTCGTTTCATGGGCTTCTAAAAAGCATCCCATTGTAGCATTATCTACAGTAGAGGCAGAATATGTGGCAGCTACAGAAGCAGCGTGTCAAGCAATTTGGATAAGGAGGATGTTCAGAAGTTTGTGCCAAGAGCAGGTAAGAGGAACAATGATTTATTGTGACAATAGCTCAGCTATTCCATTATCAAAGAATTATGTGTTTCACAAGAGAATGAAACACATTGACACAAAGTTTCATTACATCAGAGAATTGGTAAACAATGGTGAAATTGTTTTGGAACACTGCAGAACTCAGGAGCAGTTTGCAGACATTCTGACCAAGCCATTGGGGCAGAAGAGTTTTGATTTTTTGAGGAAATGTCTGGGTATGACTGATAACTCAGCAGCTGAAAGTAAGGGGGAGTGTTGAAATTACTTACAGCTGCTCAATGTACAGGCAGCCGCCTTCCATTTCCAGCGATCAGTCAAGATCGCAGAATGAAAAAAAACTTGCAGAGAGCCGCTTTCCATTTTTGATTGATCAGTCAACTTCAGCGATGTATTGTTTACGGAGAAAATTTAATGGCAAACCCGGACCTGAATTTTATTGAGGCAGATTTAATAGAAATTCTGCATCACACTCAGCCGTTCGTACGGCTGCCCAAAATCAGACGCGAAAAACTCATAAGCCGGATTTAATAGAAATTTCGCGTCACAATTTTGGTGACGTCAGCAAAGCCTTTTGTCACCCGAAATCGATTGAAGGAGGGTTTAATTTTTGGTTGACGTCCGGTGGTCAAAGTTCTTTAATGTTTGTTTTAAAATGTCGTGCATACAGGTCCATATATATATGTTTTACATATATACATCATATGCACAATTCAAAAGGAAGGCCGTGGGCCATAGTAAATTTTTGGTTTATGTCTTTTTTATTTAACACTACACCATATACGTACATCATATGGTATAGGCGGAACTTTTGTTTTAAAGTTTTAAAATAAGTTTTATTTTAATATAGTTTTTTTTTATGTTGAAAAGTGCTGAGGCATATAAAAGATGAAAAGGCCTGTGAGCAAATTGTATTTTGTAAGTTTTTTTTTTACACACAGCAGTGTAAAAAAATTTGAATTGCACAGCAATGCATTGATTTTTTTTGAGAGACAGAGTATTTTTTTCCAACACACAGCAGTGAGTTGTAAATGCATAGATAGAGTGAAATTTTAGAGTGTGAGTTTTGTGTTGAACTGTGTTTTGAAGAAGTCAAAGTTTTTGTGTATTCCCTGAGTCAGAGGAGATTTTGTAACCAAGTTTTTGAATTTTAATGAAATAGTTTTTAGAGTGAAAACTCTGTTTCCAGTGAAGATTTTTTTTTTATATTTTCTCTGTGTTGAAGAGGGGGAATTTTATTCTCCATTGTTGTTCTGGAATTTTAAATATTCCAACAGTTATTTCTTTTCCATGAATGTGTTTCGCTCGCACCACCGTTTCTTCGTCGTCGAAGTGTTTCCCCTCCAACACGTCAGTGGATACCAACGAGAAGAGTTTCTTCTATCCATTGCCACTGAAACTGAGACTAGAGATAAGAAATGAATCAAAACCCTGTAAATGAATCAAGACCCTTTATTTTTAATGTAGGAATGACGCCAAGCATCTAATTCTGCAACTCATGATGATAATGATGAACATATAATTAGTTTGCTGCAAAATTTTGATCCCAATTTCTCACATGGAATGAGTAGTGCATGGTCGTTTTCCATGAAACAAACTGGACCAGAAGCAGGAAAAAATGAAACTGAATAATCAACTTTCTTCCTTACTATGCTCTGATCATGGCCATCATCATGATCTGTGTGAATGAAATTCAAATTAGAGGCATGGTCTGTCACTTAGGTGGCTGACAACAACTGAAATTATTGATATAAATATAGTAATTGAAATCATTGAGTTTGGCAGGGAAATGGTCTTGTGAGACCTACATGAAACTTCAACATGCTCGCTGGTGAGATGATGGAGTGGAATGCAAGTGAAATTGAAATGTGATGCGAACTTCTAGCTAATCCATGATGCATTACCAATAATTATAAAATATACTGGTGTACCAAACTCCATGATTGATGTTAGTTGTAAGCATATCATAACAGCTGAGCTTTCTTCTCATCTCTACAACAAATCCAACTGTCTAAATTAGTGGTTACAATGTGTGTGCAACCCTAATATTTGGGATGAAGCAATTTGGTAATTGCATTTTATAATTAACTTTGGAATAACAAAACCTTCTAATTTCTATGGTCTAGTGTTGCAGTGTTGTGATTGTTGCTGCTTTGCTACTTTTGGGCTACCCTTTAAGGCTTCAAATATTTGAACTACTAGTCATTACTTGCACTCCTTGCATGCTTGCATAATCTTTGAAAATGACATATATATTTAAAAAACACCACACAGAGATATTAGGTCTCAATTCAGTTTGTTTATTTTGTTTCTTATGGTATTTTTATAAGAATCTAAACCCCCCAGTCACCGGTTTTTAGTTGTTCAGTCAATTTGGTCAATTTGTTGGTGGAAATGCGATAAAAAAACCTTTTATATTTCAGATTTTTCTTCACTTCTATGACTTTTTTTTCAAAACCAAAACATGTCAGTGAAGGCCCTGGAAAATATCTCCATAAAAGTAAGTGAAAACAATTTTTTCCTTCGTCCAAGTTTTGTATGGATAGCTACATTTTTATTTCCATTATTATTTTTCATACTTATAATATTAATATTAATATTAAAATATATAAAAAGTTGATCATAGATATGACTGATATTACTATTAATTTAGAAAATTTTATATCATAAAAATGTTTCCCTTGCATCATCGTTTCTTCACCGCCTAAGTGTTTCCCTCCAATAGGTCAGTGGAGACCAACCAGAAGAGTTCCCTCTATCCATCACCAGCAAAACTGAGACTAGTGATAAGAAATGAATCAAGACCGTTTATTTTTGATGCAGGAATGACACTGAGCATCTGGAGACATATTGTTCCATATGAAGCTCCAATATCCATGAGTACCCACATGGTAGTTTTCACATTGTTCGTGCTAAACTAACCTCCCAAGTTTGCACCCTGGGGGGAGAAATTCAGTACAATGCACTTGGGCAATCGTTGGGTGCTTCTTTTTTCAAGCTAAAAGATGAGAGTGAGGAGGAGACACAAACTGATTTGAAAAAAGAGTATAAGGAGACTCAAAATGATTTTAAAAAGGAGGATAATGAGAATCATAATGATTTTAAAAAGGAGGACAAGGAGAATTAGACTGATTCTAATTAGTTTTCCACATGTACCATTTCACGGAAAAATAGCAAGAAGGAAGAGAATAATGATGAATTAATTTTGAACCCGTCAGAGGAAAATATTTAGGATAATTTAAGGGCTATTTGATTTTATAGACATTGGCATTTAGGATCGTTGTTATTGTGAATATATGAGAATGCAGTAGAACATCCATTTCATATATAAAATATCTTTTGTTATAATATAGTGTTGTTTCAATACAACACACTGTGCTTGATGGGTTTTTTTTCCATTTTTAATGTGATTCGAGTTGTTACTAGTTTTATTAAACTATGTCATCACATTGATGGAAATAAATAAATTCAAATACCCAAAAAAATTAAGAATCGAATGATGTATTGAATTCAAAATACCTAAAATGGAATTAAATGTTAGTCGGGCCCCATGTGGTCATTCTTACCAATTTCAAAGTATCAAACAACAACACGACCAAGCAACAAGATGAATTCGAATACAACATAAATTCAAGAAATTTAGTAGTAGAACGTAAATAATATGGTGACAACCGGAATAAAATTTGGAACTCCATGGGACTCTAGCCTACATTTGAAGCATAGTTTAAGGCAACCATGTTTATAATTTCTTAATCTTTTTGAAGCGTTTATATTTTATGTTTTGTCTATAGTTGTCAGATAACTATAACATCGAAAAAAAATTCGCAATTCATTTGAACATGGAACACAATAATTAAAATTAAACGAGTTATGGGTAAAAATGCGAAGCTGGGTCACACTTTCGTGAGAAACACATCCGAAAATTTCACTCTCCCAACAGTTCGACCGAACTTTTAGGAAGTTCGACTGAACTTTTAGAAAGTTCGGGCAAACTTTTGAAATTAATTTGGCCAAACTGTTTATGTCGTTTGTTGAACTTATTCTGTCGTTAACATTGAGGGCGTGGCTAACCAGATATTTGGTCGGAGTTACAAAAACCGACAATAAAAGTTCGGTTTAACTATTAGTTCGACCAGACTATTAGTTTGAGCAAACTTTGTTTAAAATTTCGACCAAAATTTTTCTTATAAATATAGTGGCCATCAGAACCTCAGAAGTTTTTCAGAGGTTTTCTAACCGTTATGCGACTGTTGGAGGGGTAAGACTGTTGGCTCAACCCTGCATTTTTGTCTGTAACTTGGCTTGGCGTCCTCGTCCTCGACTCTGCATTTATTTGCAACTCAGCTCGACGTCCTCGATCTCGGCCCAACGTGCTCGTCCCTCTTTTTCCAGGTTGAACTACTCACTGTTATTCACTATTTTAGGAAAATCCTATCCTCAGATGTTTAGGCATGGTTTCATTTTTATTTAAAAATTATGTTTTCTACCTTTTCTATCCATGTCCATTGTCTGGCCCATTGAAAAAATTATTTTCTAGGTGCTAACAATCTGTCAATAAACAAAGCAAAAAAATTATATTTAATTTTTTTTATAAACAAATGATTTAACTGGTTCATCAATCAGGAAGCATTTTTATTTTGACTGCAGATTGATTTAGGATCTAATCATTATCATAAGTTTAGCAGAAAGGTGTAAGTTTTTTTGTTAAAAAAAAATCATACTGTAAACTGATTGTAGTCTGCCAAATTTATAATGATCTAGATGTTTTAAAAATAAATGGATTTATTGCATTCTACAACATGTTACAGACCTTATTTTTCAATAATATAATATAACTTGCAACATCAGTGGTCTTTGCCTTGTGAGCTCATATGTCTGTGATCTGTCCGCAAAGGAATTATAGGTATTGTTGATGAAAATGTACTAGGTTTTTTTTAGAACAATGAGTTCAAAACGAGCACCATCATCATGGGACTGTTGGCATGAGAGAATGCATGTAACCATTATATAAGGACTGATAGAAATATATTGTATGAATATGTATATGGAAGAAATATGATGGTTGTTGGACTGGTTCCCCCTCTTTGAAATGTTTCTGTGTTATGGATGTGAATTTTATGTGAATGAATTATGTTAGCTTACTGTGAGAACTTTCATGTAAATCCTAATTGTAATATGTTATAGTAATTATTATGATAGTCTCGAGCGAGACCTTGTTCACTTCTAGATATTTAATATGTTGATTCTCATGATGTTATTATTTTCTATGTATTTTTCACCTAAGGTCTTATGTGATAAAACTTAGATTGTCTTTGTTAGAAACGAGACTTCTCGATGGTAGAATTAGTCCCACGTACCCAAGCAACATAGGATCTCTTCACTCTTCATTGAATACCATCATTTGGTGTTTAGTGTATTCTACAAATTGATATCTTGGATGTCAGGGAATGAGCATAGACTTGCTATTCCATCAAACACAACATGTTACAAACCTTATTTTTTAATAATATAGTGTAACTTACAATATCAATGGTATTTTCCTTGTGACCTCATTTGTCTGTGATCTATCCGAAAAGGAAATTATAGGTATTGTTGATGAAATTGTAGTAGGTTTTTTTAGAATAATGAGTTCAAAACAAGCACCATCATGATGGGGCAGAGACTTCATGTGATAACACTTAGATTCTATTTTTTAGTAGAGGGACTTCTCCACAGTAGAATCAGCCCCAAGTACCGAAACAACATAGGATCTCTTCACTCCTCATTGAAGACCATCATTTGGTGTTCGGTGCATTCTATAAATTAATATCCTGGATGTTAGGGAATGAACATAGACTTGGTATTCCATTTGATACCATCGAAACACAACATGTTACAGAGCTTATTTTTCAATAATATAATATAAATTGCAATATTAGTGGTCTTTCCCTTGTGATCTCATATGTTTGTGCTTTGTCCGCAACTTTTGTTAATTATATATCCCATTTCCCTTCTCCTATCTAAGTGTTTATGATCTAAGCATGCAAGATGTTCTCTGATTATATTTCCCTGTATTGATTATATTATTGTATTATTGAGAACGAAATACATTTAGTCCAAAATTTGTATTCATATATTTTGGGTTTTTAGATGACAAGCTAATATAGTGCATGAATTGAGAAAATATATGTGCCTGTATTGATTATATTATTGTATCATTGAAAACGAGATAGATTTAGTCTGAAATTTTTATTTATATATTTTGGGTTTTTAGCTGACAATTTAATATAGTGCATGCATTAAGAAAATATTTCGAAAAAATTTAAGATGGTTTTTTGTATTGAAATGTCTTTTTTAAAGAAAAAACGATTTTTTTTTTTCATCATTTTGGGGCTTTAATTGCTGACTTGTTCGGCATTTCAAGGTTTTTTTTTTTTTATTTACCTATTTATTCTATTGTATCACTGCCACATGTATTGATCTGAAAAATCCTCTCCACATTGGAATCCCTTTTTTGTTCTAAATATGCAACGTACAACTCACTTAGAGATGCACAACCTAGATACTCAATATTTTACATGTTAAAATTTTAATGGTAACAATAGAAGAATCCTAAAGTCTAGACTACAATTGATTTTCATCATCAATCCATTCACTAATATTTGCAAAATGATTAGACAAAGAATATAATGATATCTAGATTTGACTTTTTCCTATATATTTATCCCTGGAATATTCTCAAGTACTATTTTATTTTTTACTTCCAAAATATTTATTTTGTCAAAATATGTTGGAGAATTATTTCACTCTTCAACTCGAATTCATATTTTATTAAAAATATTGAGTGAATCATATTGGCATTGTTGCCATTTACTAAAGTTCCTATATAATTCTTCTTGAATATCCATTAGTTTAGAATTAATAGATAAAATTTTATGATCGAAAAATCTCAATATGACTTTGATAATCTTTGTATTTTGTAACTCGTGATTCTAGTGAATATATCTTGATATTTCCTAAAAAATATATTTTAAATTTAACTCTTATTTCTCATGAAAAAATAGTCATTTCCTTCAATTGTTTCTGGTTTATTTTCTTCATTTCTTGTTTAAGTTGATCAAGAAGGATGACAATCTATGTATTTTGTTTCTCTAATATTTTTTTCTCCTCAATCAAATACTCATGATTTATTAATATTTCCTGTAGAAATGTTACCTAATCCTTTTGGATTTCCAATTCACTTATAGATTCATTGACCATCCAAGCATTAGCATTGGAAAATACATCCAAATGTTTAGGTTGTACCGATACTATCTTTTTTATCAGTATCGGTCATTATTTGATTTTCATTGAATCATTATTTATCCATGAGTATTTGATGCCTATATGAATTATAAACATCTTTTCTAGTATCCACTTTATAATCCCCACATAAATCCCCTCTAATGTATCCTTTTGTGTAGGTTTATCATAAACATAATCGACCTCTACAAAAATAGAAATGTATGTTTGGATGGATCTGGCTACTCTAGCTATCTATGTCTATGGTATTGGATATGGGACTGGTTCTCTAATGAATCGGGAAATAATAGATACTAGGCAAGATTGTGCTGATTCAACTGAAACTTACTAGCCTCTGTTCTATCGATATCTGCACAGAACACCCCTAATACTTTGAAAATGAACTGATCATGATCTCCTTGTGTCTTGATTGTGACTGTTATGTGCTTGATATTAGTGGAAGGTTGCAATGTAGAATTTATATCAGTGGTTGGATTTATTTCTATAACAGTGCACTGGACATCATGGATTTTTGGCAAAAGAAATTGTTCCTCTCTTTTTTAATATGACAGTGACAACTCTAATCTAGACGATAATGATAAAAATATGTCTACAATATTCTTTGATGGTGGTTTGGAGACTTGTGTATACTTTTTTGTTGTTTGAATGGTCCTAGGTGGCCTAATTTGATTAATGTCTCATGATATATGTCACTTTTCTAATCTTAAAGAGTTTTTTCAGATTGTAATTGTGTTATGGATGGTTGTTTTCAAAACTGATATTCCCTTTTGAATAGTTAGAAGCTTCAATTTAAGAAAAAACAAGTGGTGGTATGGCTATTCTCAGCTAGGATAGACCAACACTATAATGTTTGACTTCTACAATTTTAAGGAATATTTTTTATATGACAATGAAAAATCTAATATGGATGATAGTGATAAGAATATGTTTATAGTATTCTTGTGATAGTGATTTGGAGACTTGTGTATACTTGTTTGTTGTTGGATTAGTCCTAGGTGGTCTAATGTGATAAATGTCTCATGATATATGTCACTTTTGCAATCTCAAAGAGTTTTTTTTTTTCTTTTTTTTCAGATTTTAATTGTCTTACGAATTTTTGTTTTCAAAATTGATATTCCTTTTTGAATAGCTAGAAGATTTAATTTAAGAAAAAACCAGTGGTGGTATGGCTATTCTCATCTAGGATAGAACAAAAATATAATGTGTGACTTCTACAATTTAAGAACCCTTTTTGATATGACAATGACAACTCTAAAATGGATGATAGTGATAACAATACATATGTCTATAGTATTATTTTGAGAGTCATTTGGAGACTTGTGTATACTTGTTTATTGCTGGATTGGTCCTAGCTGGCCTAATGTGATTAGTGTCTCATGATATATGTCACTTTTGCAATCTTAACGATTTTTTTTTTTCAGATTTCAATTTTCTTATGGATGATTGTTTTCAAAACTGATATTCCCTTTCAAATAGTTAGAAGCTTTAATTTAAGAAAATACTAGTGGTGGTATGTCTATTCTCAGATAGGATAGACTAGCACTATAATGTGTGACTTCTACAATTTTAAGGACTCTTTTTGATATGATAGTGACAACTCTAATCTAGATGATAGTGATAACAATATGTCTATAGTATTCTTGTGACAATGATTTGGAGACTTGTCTATACTTGTTTATTGTTGGATTGGTCGTAGGTGTCCTAATGTGATTAATGTCTCATGATATATGTCACTTTTTGAATCTTAAAGAGTTTTTTCATATTGTAATTGTCTTATGGATGTTTTTTTTCAAAAATAAAATTCCCTTTCGATTAGTTAGAAGCTTTAATTTAAGAAAAAACCAGTGGTGGTATGGATATTCTTAGCTAGGATAGACCAACACTATAATGTGCAACTTCTACAATTTTAAGGACTCTTGTTGATATGATAGTGACAACTCTAATCTGGATGATAGTGATAGCAATATGTCTATATTATTCTTGTGACAGTGATTTGGAGACTTGTATATACTTGTTTGTTGTTGGATTGTTCCTAGGTGGACTAATGTGATTAATGTATTATGATATATGTCACTTTTGCAACATTAAAGAGTTTTTTCAGATTGTAATTTTCTTATGGATGGTTGCTTTCAAAACTGATATTCCCTTTTGAATAGTTATAAGCTTTAATTTAGGAAGAAACTAGTGGTGGTCTGCCTATTCTCAGCTAGGATAGACTAGCACTATAATGTGTGACTTCTAGAATTTTAAGGAATCTTTTTGAATATGATAGTGACAACTCTAATCTCGATGATAGTGATAAAAATATGTCTATATTATTCTTTGATAGTGATTTTGAGACTTTTTTATACTTTTTTTGTTGTTGGATTGGTCCTAGGCAGCCTAATGTGATTAATGTCTCATGATATATGTCACTTTTGCAATATTAAAGAGTTTTTTTTTTTTTAGATTGTAATTTTCTTATGTATGGCTATTTTCAAAACTAATATTCCCTTTCGAATAGTTAGAAGCTTTAATTTAAGAAAAAACAAGTGGTGGTATGACTATTCTCAACTAGGATAGACCAACACTATAATATGTGACTTCTATAATTTTAAGGACTCTTTTTGTTATGATACTGACAACTCTAATCTGGATGATAGTGATAACAATATTTCTATATTGTTCTTGTGATAGTGATTTGGAGACTTGTGTATACTTGTTTGTTATTGGATTTGTCCTAGGTGGCCTAATGTGATTAATGTCTCATGATATATGTCACTTTTGCAATATTAAAGAGTTTTTTTTAATATTATAATTGTCTTATGGATGGTTGTTTTCAAAACTTATATTCCCTTTTGAATAGTTAGAAGATTGAATTTAAGAAAAAACCAGTGGTGGTATGACTATTATTAACTAGGATATAACAACACTATAATGTGTGACTTTTACAATTTTAAGGACTCTTTTTGATATGACAGTGACAACTCTAATACGGATGATAGTGATAATAGTATGCCTATAGTATTCTTGTGACAATTATTTGGAGACTTGTGTATACTTGTTTGTTGTTGGATTGGTCCTAGGTGGCCTAGTGTGATTAATGTCTCATGATATATGTCACTTTTGCAATATTAAATAGTTTTTTTTTTTTTTAGATTGTAATTGTCTTATGGATGGTTGTTTTCAAAACTGATATTCCCTTTCAAATATTTAGAAGCTTTAATTTAAGAAAAAACCAGTGGTGGTATGGCTATTCTCAGCTAGGATAGACCAGCACTATAATGTGTGACTTATACAATTTTAAGGAATATTTTTAAAATTCAGTATCCCAAGGAAGGCTTGTCTTTGAATTCTTAAATCCTATGAAAATTGTACCTGAATACAAACCATATTAACACTATTCCTAAATTCAATCTGGAACTTTAGTATCCCATGTAAGTCACATCCAGATGCATATACTTATTCTAGTGTCAGTGTTTAATCGTATGAACACTATTCCTATAGTCAATCTGGAACATCAGTATCCCATGTAGTTTCATGTTCATTAGTGATCTGGGTCATGAAAATTTCAATTATTCTTACAGAAGAAATCAAAAACTCTCTTTTTAAAGATGTGACATCGATATGCATGTACTTGTTCTAGTGTCAATGCTTATTGTCTAATGTATAACCATTCAATGAATATTTGAATGACGATACTGAAATTCGCTTGATGATAGAGATTGACCTTGATGAAGGACAAGACAATGAACTTGATATGGTCCAATTAAAACTATAATCTGGATGATACTGATAACAATATGTCTATAGTATTCTTGGGACAATGATTTGGAGACTTGTGTATACTTGTTTGTTGTTGGATTGGTCCTAGGTAGCCTAATGCGATTAATGTCTCATGATATATGTCACTTTTGAAATATTAAAGAGTTTTTTCAGATTGTAATTGTCTTATGGATGGGTTTTTTCAAAACTTATATTCCATTTCGAATAGTTAGAATCTTTAATTTAAGAGAAAACGTGTGGTGGCATGGCTATTCTTAGCTAGGATAGACCAACACTACAATGTGTGACTTCTACAATTTTAAGGAATCTTAAAGCAATATGTTGAAGAGTACATGGTACTTTTCCAACTTCTTTGTTTAGTAATATCTATCCTTCAGTTTCCAAGTCTTGAATGACTGTTTGAACAATAATATGTTTAAGGCAATATCTTGAAGAGTACATGGTACTTTTCCAACTTCTTTGTTCAGTAACATCATATTCAACATTGTCTCTTTGATCTGATGAGCTCCAGTGTTTTGAAGGATGTTGACTGGATTTTCGTTAAGGATTTCCAATAGCCCTTTTCCTTTTTAATAGTAAGGATTCTTTCAAAATCACACATGTCATGCTAGTCTCTTTTTCTTTGCTCTAAGGTAGCAAGGATGCTTTCAAAATCACATCTGTCATCCTAGTCTCTTTTTCCTTTCTCCATGTACATGTCATTTATCCCATAAAATTTAATGAATTTTCAATAAATGTTCATTTAATATTTTATTGGATTTGTTATTTTCAGGGGTCAAAAAGCTCATTTAATATTTTATTGATTTTTTTTCAGGGATAAAAAAGGCCACTAAACCTAGTTGAAAAATGGACATTACGCATAGGTTTTTCTTATTATCCCAATCCAAGGAAAGCAATGATTACATATATTCTATGCAATATTGTGACTAACAAAGTCCTCCAAAGGAAAATGAATATACATGGAAGAACAACAAACAATGAAGCATATTATATTTCATTGATAGAAGGCTTGGGAGAAACTAGGGAGTATGGATCAAATGGAATTGTAGTTTTCACTAATTCTGAACTTGTGCACAACCAAAGGAAAGGCGTGTACCAAGTTAAGAAGGAGAGGCTAAAACAACTGCATGGAAAAGAAAACAATATTGTTAAACAATTTCAATAATTTAGTATAAGACATTGTGAAAATGTTAATAAGATGTCTGGTGATCTATTGTATGGAGCAATGCCAATTCAAGATTAATATGTCAAAGATGAATTAGTATTGTATGGGGTAATTCCAATTCAGTATTCATATGTCAAAGATGAATTAGTGTTGAGATGATTTCCTTCAAAATTTATTGATGGAGATTGTGAGATATCTTTGATATGTGTGTGTTTTTTACTTATAAATGTGTCATTCTTAATGACCATGTGTTTTTTCAATTATATACCGAGTGTGCTCCAATTATATAAGCACAACTTGGTGAACTTCATGTTTCAGAATTTTTTGTATTTAATTTTCAAAATGTGCATCCACTATGTAAGCATAGCACAACTTGGTGAACTTCATGTTTTAGAAAATTTTGTACTTAATTTTCAAAATGTGGAGGACTTAATTTTTATTTTATTTTTTATAGTCAAGTGGGTTTTACACATAAATTTGCGCTTTGAAAGTTTTTTGTTTTACATAATTTGTATTGAAGTTGTGCTCCAACATTTGTGTAAAATACATCAATTTTTTGAATTATTTTGATTTATTTTTAAATATTAATTTCAAAAATAATTGTAAATGCACGAGGTAACTTTTTAAACATAATGTATCTATGTATTTGTAGATAGATTCATATATATTATGGATGATAATTTTCCACATGAGTCTTCGAGGCTTTAAACAATATGTGTATCTATGTAACTGTGTGTGCGTGTCTGTGTGTATATATATATATATATATATATATCATGGAGGACGATCATTTTCCATGTGATTCTTCAAGGCGATCATCAATAGAGTCCCACACCTCTACAAGAGAGGGGGATCATGGATCTGGTGATGTTCGTGGTATTTATATTAAATGTGAAATTTTTTAAATGAAATTTGAATATATAATATTATTCCCATACATACATGTATAGATATGGAATTGATTTTTTTATAAATTTTGTGACTTAAATTATTTTTTAATAAATTTCATTTCTTAGGAGTTCAGAGGAAAATAGTATCTACTCAATCAATGGAGCCTGACCATGGTTCACACAATCTACTCAATCATATGTATGTATTTATACATGTATGCATATTTGAATTGATTAGAAATTCATATTTTTTTATGAAGCTTCCCTCTTATCGCGTGAGGGTGCTGGTGGTGGTACACATTCCCTTGGTGGCCAATCAATAGGTGGTGGCCAATTGCGTGAGGGTAGTGGTACAAATTCCCTTGATGGCCAATCAATAGATGGTCATGTTGGTTCTCAACCAATGGGTGGTGGTCAGTCAATGGGTGGTCATGCTGGTTCTCAACCATCTCTGGGTGGGCACGATGCTGCTCAGCCATCTCGAGGTGGCCATCAATATGAAAATTATTGTCATTCAATTATTAATTTGTTAAAGTATTTATATAAATTTTTTTATGGTTAAAAAGAAATTTTGTACAAATTTTTTCACATGTTTTTTATTTATACATAATTTCTATATTAAGGAAGAGAGTGAAAATGTTGCTCGAAAAAGATGTAGGCTAGACCGTGTAATTCAAGAAGAAGGTTGTACACCAACCATGACTTATCCTTCTAAAATTCCCGATTATTTACATTGGGAAACAAACATCCAACAATTCACATTACAAAGGTGTGAACTTCTTTATTCAAAATTGAAGAAAGATCTTGTGTATATGAAACTCCCTGCTGAGAGTCGAGAAAGCTTACAAATAGTTATGCACTCTTTAAGCACACTTGTAGATGTTTACAAAAATATTTGGTCAACCATTGATACTTTTGTAGAAGTGATGAGGAAAACAAAGGACACAATAATGGGTCTCGATACATGGGACGATGTTAAAAACAAAGTTACAAAATAAATGGAAAAACCTATGTTTAATTTCAAAGAAGGGACAAAAATAAAGATGCTAAAGGTGCAATATTTCAAGAAACCTAATATATCCTGCCATTTGTATGATAGACACCTTTGTATAATATGGAAGACTAAAATAGAATGTGTTGGTGCATTAAGATGACTATTTAAAATAAATCCTCATGCCTACATTAATCATCAACCGAGGATAAGTTTGTTTATTTCAAGAGTGCTCAACACAGTTTATGCAAGTGAAATCAGAGGTTAACAAATCGAAATCATTGCAAGAATTAAAGTCTAATTCTCGAAGTTCAATCAAAGAAATTCTGAAAGCAATCATTAAATAACTTAATAAATCAACTTAAATTAATTCTAATTTTTTATATGGAAGCAACAAACTAAAATGCAAAGATTAAAGGAATTCACAATTAACCAGAATGACTAATCAACATCTACAACACTCTATTTAACCATACATGGAATATTGCAGTAACTGAACAACGAGTAACAGAGTCATTCTCTGCAATTGAAATTCTCAATGACTAGTCAACCAAACAATATCACTGAGAATGAACATCAGTTGAAATATTCAAATAACTCTAGCAAATGAAAGAGATAACATTCATGTGGAAAATGAAAGCGATTAAGACTTTAAATCAATATAAATGCAAAGCATCCAATGCTGATGAGATTCAAATCAGTTACAATTCTACAAAACACAAGAATGATTACTTAAAAAATAAGAAAATAAGAATATAACACAAGACAACAGTAGATCTCCTAGTGGCTAGGACGAGAGCCTCCAGAAGTCTCTGCCACAAAATCTTCAGAACACGATTATGGAAAAACCAATATCTCTTTCATTAAATTCAACAATCAGTATACAACATCGCTGAGCACAAAAGCTTTTGTTCTGAAGAAATGTCAATAAAATACAATAATAACATAGGGGCCAACAACTCATGTTCTCTTCCACCTATTCATCTTTTATATCCTATAGAAAAATAGAACATATATATTTCACAGCTATCTAACAGTTTGCATTATAGAATAGGTGAGATCCTCCTCATTCTTTGCTGGTTTGTACGAAAAAACGCGATCTTTTCCTTTTCTTGGCCGCTCTTGTTAAGTTGTTTGAACAATAGTTAATTGGTTTATATTTCCTGCACATAAAAACAATGAAAGTTAGCCTTTATGCCCATAATCATATAATTTTTTGATAATTAGTTTTATCCTTTGTTTACAATTAATTTTTCTTGATTTATTTCCAAAGTGAAGGTAAACACATGAAATTTAATAATAAATGAAGTTAATTATGAGGGTAACACGTACCTTTTTCATGACCCAACAGAATGATGAGGTTCCTGTTTATTTTGCAAAATTATTTTATGCATAATTCCTTTTCGGAATGAAACCTAATTATAATGACCTTCCTTTTGAATTTTTTGGTCCTGGGAAAGGTCTATTATGTGACCGTAGGGGTGTTAAGCATGATGTTTATTTGCCTCAGCCTGAGCGACCATTGGTAAGCCGACCTCCTTGTGTGGAAAATTTGCGGTCAGAGATGGATGTCATTTCCCAAATAAGTCGAGAAGAAAGGGATGCCATCATAAACAATGTTCAGACTAGACTTGGTGGAATTGATATTGGTCTAAATTGGAAAAGAGCACGAGATAATGCACATGCTAATTTTGCGTATAGTACAGATGAGGAGATAGATAACATGAGTATTGAAGAGCTTCGAACATATGCAAAGCATTGTCACAATGGTTGGAAGGACCTAATTCTTCATGAGGAAGAGGGCATGGGATAGGTATGTGTTAATGGTTAGGGTGAATATTTTAATGTAAATTGTAATTTACATATACATGTTTGTTTGTATGTGTTAATCTAACAAAATGTATCATATGTTCACCATTTGCAGTTAACACACTTTTTGAACGAAAATTTGATAATATCACGATCCATATGTTTCTGGAAATCAAGATGATATTTTGGGAAATGCTAGGGTTTTTTAAGAGTTCATGATGTTGATATACAATTATTATTCTATTATTATATCGGTATCATGATGAAATATTTTTAAATGTTTCAAGTTCTAAATTGAAGTGAAAGTTTTATTAAAAAATGAGATCTAGATCTTGAGTTATTTTATAGTTTTACAATTTTTGAATTTTAGGTTTGTGGAGATGATTTCTATTCTCCAAGGAATTTAGCGACAAAGTGTATAATGGAGATAGGAACATCCAAACAATTTGAAGAAGAAGTTGTCTAACATTTTTTTAATATTATTGCATTAGTTTATGTATTTTCATTTCATATATATATATATATATATATATATATATATATATATATATATATATATATATATATATATATATATTGTACTATTTATCATGGAGGATGCATTGATGTAGGGCCAACACGGGACAATGGAGGGGGAACTACATGAGGTATTACATGATTTTTTTTTTTCATTTTTTTATGAAGTTATACATTCTCATTCAATTTTAAAAAATCAAATTTTAATTTTAATACATGTAATATAAATTTCTTATATATATATATATATATATATATATATATATATATATATATATATATATATATATATATATATATATATATATATAATTAGAGCCAACACGGGACAATGGAGGGGGAACTACATAAGGTATTGCATGGATTTTTTTTAAAGAAGTTCTACATTCTCATTCAATTTTAATTTCAATACATGTACATAAATTTCTTATATATGTGTATATATGTGCAATTACACGTCGTGCAGGTTCCCCAATCTTCTGATGATATCACAAGGAGGCTACTAGAAAATACATTGCAGTCAAATTATCTATTTGATTGATGCACAAAACATTTTATTTGATCTAATATATTTATAACTTAAACTTGTGTCATATTTAATTTTATATATAACTCGATACTTGTAACACTAGATACATTGTTATATTTACTTTTATTGAATGATTTAAAATTTTGGATAGTTGTTACATTTGGCATGTGAACAATTGTTGTTATATATATAATGTTAACTTAGATGATCTTAGATGATTTCTTGTTTTTAAAACTTGTTGTTTTGTCACTTGTTATTTAAAATGAATCTAGATTGAAATTGCAAATTACAAAACACATGTGGTACATGTTATGCATTTGAACATGTGTGAATGTTATATGATTAGGTGTAAATGTTTATTAAAGGTCATATTTAGGTAGATTTTGGATGGTCATGTGCCATTTAAAACAATCATATGTATGGTTTTACATATTTAAGTTCATGAATATATGTAACAATGATTGAAGTCCATTTGTATTTAGTTGTTAAATTTTGCATACATGATGATATGTTGTTATAATGTTAACTTAGATTCAATATTAGATTAAATACTTTGTTTTTAAAGCTCAAGTTGTTTTGTCATTTGTTATTTAAAATGAATTTAGATTGAAATTGAAAATTACAAAACATGTGGTACATGTTAAATGCATTTGAACATGTATGAATGTTATATAATTAGGACATGTCTATTAAAAGTGATATTTAGGTGTACATTTTGCACATGATCATGTGTCATTTAAAACAATTATAGATGGTTTTACATATTTAAGTTCATGAATATGTAACAATGATGGAAGTACAGTTTCATTTAGTTACATTACATTTTTCATACATGATGACTTATTGTTATAATGTTAACTTAGATTAAATCTTAGATTAAATGTTTTCTTTTTAAAGGTCAAGTTGTTTTGTCATTTTTTATTTAAAATGAATCTAGATTGAAATCACAAATTACAAAACACATGTTGTACATGTTAAATGCATTTGAACATGCATGAATGTTATATAATTAGGACATGTCTATTAAAAGTGATATTTAGGTGTACATTTTTCACATGTTCATATGTCATTTAAAACAATCATAGATGGTTTTACATATTTAAGTTCATGAATATGTAACAATTATTGAAGTACATTTTCATTTTTTTGTTACATTTTGCAGTCATGATCACATGTTGTTATAATGTTAACCTAGATTCAATCTTATATTAATTTTTTTTTGTTTTTAAAGCTCAAGTTGTTTTGTCATTTGTTATTTAAAATGAATCTAGATTGAAAGTGAAAATGACAAAACACATGTGGTACATGTTAAATGCATTTTAATGTGTATTAATGTTATATAATTAGGACATACATATATTAAAAGTGATATTTAGCTACATTTTGCACATGATCATGTGTCATTTAAAAAAATCATAGATGGTTTTACATATTTAAGTTCATGAATATATAACAATGATTTAAGTACATTTTAATTTAGTTGTTACATTTTGCATACATGATGACGTGTTGTTATAACGTTAACTTAGATTCAATCCTAGATTTTAAATGTGTTGTTTTTAAAACCTTAGTTTTTTTGTTACATGTTATTTAAAATGAATATAGATTGAAATTGCAAATTACAAAATGTGATGCAAGAGCATCAAAGGTAAATTTTCATTATTCATTTGTGTAATTTAGGGGGTGAGATGTTTTAATTATTTTATTAATTATTTTGCTCATTTTTAATAAATTAAGAGAGAAAATATAAATGTGAGGATTATTGTAAATATTCCTTAAATAATTAAGCATATGAGTGGAGTTGAATTAGGTAGATAATATAGGGATTAGGAATTCCATAAACGGGACTTAGTTAGGTCCAAAAAAAGATAAATCTAATTTAGATTTTAGTTGAGATTTGTGTGGAGGAAATTATGGAGTGGAATAAATTCATATTTATGTATAAATAGGAGGATTGAGTGAGGAAGTGAGGAATACAGAGAGAGTGAGAGAAATGGTTTGAGAGCTTTTGTAAGAGGGCTGAGAGCCGAGAAGCCATCTATTGTAATATTTAGCCAATGATTGGGTCTAAAATTTTGTGTTAATATCAATCAATATTTTTTTTGTATAGCTCTCTTTTTGTTATGTCTATTTGAAGCTGAATCAAATGTTTTTTTTTATGAAGAATTGGATGAGATTTTTAATGTTGAAGGAAGAAAACGAGTTTTTATATGCTAGGATCCGATTTAAACTAGAATCCTGGCATCATTTTGTATCAGAGCAAGATTCCTACCTGTTGTGAGAGTAAATTGTTTCTGAGTGTGTGGTGTGAAGCCATAACAATGTTATTGGTGTTGTTGTTGGAGTGATTGAAGAGCTGGAGCTTCCGATCGTAATTGCAGTTGTCATTCTTAGTGCATCTTAATTGTAGGGCTGATATTTGTGCTCACTTTGGGGCTAAACCTGGTTCCCATAATGGACTAAGCTGATTTGAACAACCCGCGTGCTAATTTTGGAGTGGTTGGAAGCCTGAACTATGCGAATTGTGGTGTGAAGAATTGTTGGTGCAATGAGAGTTAAGTGTGGAGCTAGCACAGATTCCAACGACGGTGGTTTCTGGATCATGGAGAGGAAGTGGTGCCTGGTTGGGGCCGGTGCAAATCAGAAAATAAAGAAGGGAGATAACCTCTGCATGAAATCATGGTGATTTTCTGTGTGTTGAGGAGGTGTAGAAGGGAATTGAGGATATAATTACAGCGTAAACACTCCTGCGAAGTGCGTTGGACATATGCATTGGCATATGTGTAGTGACTGTAAGGAATTAATTACCCTGGTCGCAACACAAAGAAGCACGGTCCAAAATTGTGTGCGATGGTTCATATGGCACTTTCTATCACTTTTAGCTTGGCATGATGGCTTATGTGAAAACTTCCAGTAATGCCGAGATAGCCACATATCGTAAGCTGGAGAGGCTGAAGACGTTAGACACAGATGTTGGAGAAGAAGAGGTCATGCCATAAAGTGAAGTTGAAATTGATGGTGTCATACTGTTGATACTCCTATAGTGCGTTGATAGCATGTGATGCTAGTAGTCGGTAAGAGGAGTCAAGCAGATTCGGCAGCGGTGCAAGCACAGTCGACGATGGCATAGCATTGATTACTCCTTGAAAGGTTGTTTTACAAGCTGAAGTTTGAATGTGCGATTTAAAGTTTTGGGGGTCTGCGTAAGACGTTAAAAATAGATCCGTGGAGTAATGGTGATGACTTGTGTGGACCATGAGCTCAAAAAAAATGTAGCGTTTTGTTTTAAAATGAATTCCACATTTGATAATGCAACAAATTTTGATTCCATTTGTTATATGTTTTAACTGATATGGAAATTAGAGTTGCACAACAGAATTGTAGAAGAGTCTAATGTTTAAATACATTCAGATTAAGTTTTAAATTTATGAAAGCATTCTCACGAGCAGAGGGGGAATATGATGTTATTGGATCCATTGAGCAACGAATGAGATCGGTGAAGAGGAGACAAAATATATGAAGGGTTGAACAACGAAATATTAGTATGAATAGCAGGAGAACTTAATTGGAATGATCAAAGTTACACACAGAAGATCAAGATAGAGGATCGAAGTAACAGTGTACAGGAACCATTAGATCATATAGATAAATGGACAAGACTTGCAGAAATAAAAGGTTAGGATTTATTCGTAAGAGCATAAGTCAACAAATGTATGGATCAGAAGGAACCACGTGTTTATATATTAGAGAGTGGTTTAGTAAGTGGTAAGAAATAAGTATCGCACTGATTTCGAACACATAGTAGTAATTCTTGAACGAGTGCGATAAAACATGGAGGCGACACATAGCAGAGTCAACCAACCCATTTCGTGTGCCTTTAGAAAATTAAGAGTCGTGCTTGTTGGAACGCGATAAAGCGATGACCCTTAGATGTACAATTATTGATGGAAAATATGAAAGTACGTTTGAAATATATTGTGGCCATATTTGTGTGGTTGGAATCTTTAGGTTGCTATCCAAAGTCGAATTATTAAATGAATTGCCATAATTATATTATTGTCTCTCCAAAATTCAATTTGGGATATTAATGGGCGGAAATATATATTTGGTGACACTATGAGGAGTCATATATATGGATCAAATAAAGTGGATATAAAATTATGGTTTATAAACATAATTTTGATAAAGCAATTTCATTCTGATTAAATAATTCTACTGTTTGGGTTTTTATAACCATGATTTAAAAAGAGAGGAAATGTTTGATTGAAGGTGGAGATGAACAAGCTTCCAAATGAGAATTTGGGTGATATGCATGGTGATATGCATAATTAAAATATATATGCATAATGTGGGTTCTTCGCAGTTTTGGTTAAGTCATTTTGGACCAAAGCTTGTAGTTGGAATGGGAGAATTCTTTTTATTTGTGTTTAAGAATGAAAACCCAATTGCTTGATGTTGTATAGTCTTTATTTTACCATCATGTGGCGACATCTAAGGAGGTGTTATTCAGGATGGAAACAATGTACGAGTTGTACATTATTCATCAAAGAGGTTGAAATATGAATAGATTGTTCTTTGTACACAGGTGAAGAGATGTGAATTGATGTTGTATGGTGGATAAAAGTGCAGGAAAATGTTTACACTAAAATGACGAGCTTATGGTATGAAGGGCATGCGAGTATTCACAATGATAAGGATGGCACAGAAGAGTGGAATCCAGAGAGTTGCAAATGCAAGGGAAAGGTTTATTAAATTACCTTGATGGGAGCATAAGGTATGATAATTCAGAAAGGTATTTTTGAATGTTGAAAATTGAATGGTTTATTTATTTTCACCATAAAATAAATCTTGGAAAACCTGAATTGCACTTTGATTAAAGACTTCAACATCATGTGAAATGATAATGGGAAACTGATGATCTTTCATAAGAATGAAGTATGAGAGAGAGTGAAGATTTTACATCCTAAAAAATGTAATAGTGGTGTATGTTTGTTGGAGGATTGTATAACTTGAATTAAGTCAAAATATCCACTATCATAATTATTGGGTCGAGCCTTGAGTCAAAACAGAGGTTAGGGTTAAATGAAAGTTTGGATAGTTTGAGTTAAGATTAAGTATTTTTCATCTAAGATGAAGAGTTGATGTAAATTCTGAAGTCAAAGAGTCGTAAACCAAAGTCAAAGGTTTGAATGTAATTGGGTGCATGATCAGCGGAGCCCGACATCCAAATAATTTGGTCATTTTAACACAAGCATTACTAAAGTGTTGTGAAGCAAGAGAACTTCCCAGAGATGATTCCAAGACAGAGAACCGAAAGGGGTCAAGCGTAGGAAAAGAGCTTGATTTTTTTATGGAAATTGTGAAGGATTGCTAAAAATGGGATTGAATGAAATCCACACGTGAACAGATTAATTTTACAAAGGAGGAGAAGATGACTGTTGATAGTCATTTTATAGGTTATGAGAAAGACCTCAACCGAAGAAGGAAGAAGGAAAATGCCAAGGTAAGTGGCATATGCCAGCAGTTGAATGATGAGGATTATGAGTGAGAGAAGGTTGAGATAACAATTCACCTTGAATTGTTGATGGAATTTTTGCAGAGAAATGTGAAAGACCAGACACACAGTTGGACCATGAGGAAGAAAGTGAAGTGGCAGAGACTACACACAAAGAGGGAAAATCAGGAAAAAATACAGTTGACGGAAGAGATGAGGAAGCTCGAGAAGATTTTGAGGTGTGAATAACTTAGAGAGGCTGAGTTAAAAATGGATGTTTCCATTTGTGGCCCATAACAGGGTGAAATTCTCGGTGAAGAGATCAATGAGGAAGATCTCATGAACTATTGGAATAGTTCAGAAGAATCTGAATATGTGTTTTTGAGAGAAGCAGATGAGGCTATGAAGCTTTGTATTTTTAAATCTCATAGTTTATGTATGTTTGCAGGATGTGTGAAAGATGGTGGAAAGTCTGGTGAAATTTTCACAGAGATGAATGAAACTCTTGAGGTGAAGTGTTATGGAGAATGCCTTTCAGAGGAGGAAGGTACTGATTTGTTGCAACAGGAAGAAATCATAAATTAATTCTTGTTGGGGGTAATACAACTAGTTGAAGTTGTTATGGAGCGGGATCATAATGGAAATTCCGAAGAGATATTCCAAGGAGTTAAACAAATGTATTTGTTTAATGAAATTGCTGACGGAATTTTGCAGTATGATGAAACAGAAAACAAGATAACTCAGGAATATTGCCAGAAGAAGAATGAAGTTGGGAATGAAGGTGGTGATGAAATGCTGAAAATATTTCACATGGAAATCGAGTTCTTGGAATGATGGCTTAAGGAACCTGAGGGAGAAATGAAGCTTGCAGAACCTGATCCAGAAGAAATTGCAGTTACTGTGCATGATATAGGTGAAATGTTTTTAACATTTATAGAGTTGAATGAATGTTATAAATTTTCAGATAATAATGTGACTGTAGGTACAAAAAACGACATTAATAGATATGATGTCGAAATCAGAGAAATTGAGCAGAAATTATTTGGAGTTGAGATGAAAGATCAAGGGCAACAAGAAATTTATGTCCATAGAGACATAAAGGAAACAGAAGTATTGAACCAATCGGATAAAGATGGAAGCAACCAGCAATTGAAAATAGGATCTACTAAAATCCAGAAAGTCGATGATGGGAGATTGGTGCTTGAAGCATCAAAAGAGGCCGAAAGGTCTTGTATTTTTTAAACTAACAGTTTTTTGATGAATGCAGGTACAACACCGGATGAGAAAGTTGTTGCTATAAAAGCAATCAACTATAGTTGTGATCAAGAAGATGTTGAACCCTTGGTTAAATTGAGAGGGGGGGGTGAATCAGTTTAATGCAGTCATGTTCTTATTAAAATTTATTTTATGCTCATTCACATCCTCATTTTGTGATCAACTTAATATACAATGGAACAACAATCTTAATAAGTGAGAAACAGGTATTAAGAAGAATAAATATAGAGTATCAACACATAATCATCATGCATATAGACAACAGATATAAGTGGAAACCCATAAGGGAGAAAACCACATCTTATTATTGTTGTGATGCAAAGGCAAGATCCAACTCCCTCTCACCACCGATTTTCTGTAGCCTCCTACCTACAGGAGGCTACAACCTCAATTCTGCAAGTTACAATTTGCAAGGAAGCTCCAACTCCCATCTATTTTCTGCAGGCTACAACCTACAGGAGGCTCCTACCTCAGCCAGCTACAACTGACATCTATCAAGCTACAACTTGATATGGAAGCACCCACTTCCTCACTCTTTCAAAAAAAAAACATGCTGATTTACCTGGATATTAGCTCTGTTCTGTTCCTTCTTCACTGCTGTCCACCAGTCTTCATATCTTCCTTATATAATCTATGAACCTTCACAGCTTCTCTATCTGCTCCTCCTCCTTCTTACGTTGTCTCCTCATTTTTCCATTCTCTAACCTCTCTATGCATATCTATGTGACATCATTTATAGAGATTACCTCATGATTGTTTGCATTTCATAGGGAATTCGAAATGAAAAACCATGACTCTTTGCCTTCCACCTTCTCATTTCTTTTTCATCTCATTCAAAAGAATATAGTAATATGTACATATTTCAGTTTTACAGTGGAGTTTTGTTTGCCTACAGAGACTTGTAGTTGCATCACAAACAATATAAAATTAATTAAAACATTTACATTTACATTTGCAATAGATATATCTCATTCAACCCTTTCAGTTCTTGCCTCACTGTGTGTTTGTCTTTTCTGCTGTTGTAGTGTAACAGTTCTGCATACTCTCTTGCTTTCTATGCATGTACCCCTGCCAAACCCACATTCTCCAAGTTCATTGTGCATATAAAAATGCATCCCAAATTTTCTCTCCAACCAAACTCAAATCTGGGCAACCTTAAAAATTTAATGCCGAAGTTTTTATATCTCAAATCCCAGATTTGAGATATTAAAATAAAATTATTATGGTTTTAAAACCTCCTCTCAATCCAGCTCAAATTCCCAATCTAGAAAATTCAAATTAATGCTGAAGTTTTTCCATAAAAGTTTAAAATCTCTGTTATAACCCAATAATGCAAATTCACTTGTGGAAGCTTCTTTTAATAAACTTGATGGTTTATAAAAGGCAACAATACCACTTCGGATGTGAAAGTTTCATTATTCAATCAATGATTGTGAAACCATATATATTCATAAATACCCAATAATCAAATTCAATTTGAAGGTGTACAAGCCAAATGACCCTTAGAAATACTCACGGCCACAAAATTTCATTCCCAAATGTCAAACATAAATAATTGACCTCAATTAAATGGAAATTGCCTTTAACCTCAAAACACCACATCTGACCATAATATAATTTTGTGCTCACGCATAACACCAAGGGTTAATTTTATTTAAACTCCCGAATGCCAAAAAATACATAACACATATGTATTAGACCAAAACTCACTTCCATATATGGTCCACACGTTATGAATATTAATTATGGTCCCATAATTTCATTAATAATTCCAACTTATAAAACAAAGCATCACGTCAATTTATAATGCAACCGGGCCCGACAAGTTAACTTACCTCTTCATCTAACGGTTGCAGTTTTGATCACATTACTTTTCCCAATCCAACGATAATCGCGCTATCAACTTGCACGGAGTTTGTTTCTCCAAACTCACGCGACATTCATGGTTTTAGAATACCACTCAAATGCACGTGTCAAGTGTTGGCATATATCGTGTTTTTTTGAGGAATTCTACTTACTGGTCTTGAGGTCGCGCGAGACCACTTGTTTTGGGTTTTCAAACCACAATTATTGTTCTATGCTTCTGATTCCATTTTGACTCAGGATTCTGCCCAATTATTCAGTGCTACAGCTCTCACCATTTCTGCTTTCGATTCTATTTCGTTTGCCCCAACATCTACGTAGATTTCGATCTCAATTTTGCATCTTCCCTCTTCCACATAAGGCTCGATACCATATTATACTAATCATGGTTTTATTTCAATGATTATGCAACTTTTTCTTAATTTATCTACCGTTCCATTCCACCTTCAACAGCTTCCAATGTATGATCGCACCATGTCTAGACATAGTTTTGTTCTAATATCAAAATCGGAATGCAGTGCTTCATTTCATAAACGAAAAGGTTTATGAAAACCCTCTACGCCTTCTTCTGCTGCGATATAAATCATTGACTCATGATTTGTTTCTGCATGTGCAAACTCACCATCATCTTGATTTGCTAGTTGTCTACAGTTCATTCTTCAACTGTATCATAGTCCTTCAATTCACTTTATGTCATCGATCCTTGTAGTGATTGATGAATGCAATCTTCCTACAGTATTTTCAAAGATAAGTTCAAACCTTTAACTCAAAATGACAATATTGATATTAACATTGATTTCTTCAATGATACACAGAACACCATTCAAACCCCCAATTATAGAGTTTATATCCCGCATTACTCATACAATTGTCTATTCAAATTCAAAATCCATTCACACAGAAATTAATTCAACCAATATTCATATAATTTTGAAACAATTCCTCCATATATATCCAAATGAAATCACTTACAAAATTCTGCCTGTCTTCGACCAGATCTTCAAAATCAATGGCCCTTCTATCCTCACTACACTACCTCTTGAACAGATCTTCTGTTTCAATTCGCTGCCTTTGCTTCCTCTGCTCCTTGTCTGTCTCCTGTATCTTATTGCTGGTTCTTCTTTGTTCTTTTGCCTTAGTTATAGTTCAAGTGCTACTCCTGTCTTCTCTTTTGCCATCAATGACAATATTTCCAATAGTCTGCCCCTTTGGCATTGATGGCAATACTCCACCAATACTCCAATACTTCCGTGAGGACTTCCTCCCCCTTTCATTCTGAAAGGTGTGTTTTGTCTTCCTCTGCCTATCTACTTTTTCTTGCTTTTCCTCTCCCTTTGACATCAATGGAAAAGGGTTGCACATTTCCCAGTGTGGAATCTACTTTTGCATTTCCTCTCTCTGAGTTGTGTTTAGGCCTTCTTCTCATGGCTTTATACCTTGTCTTCCTGACTGGTGTGCAAGAGTTGTTGGGAGAATACTTTTTTTGAAAATCAGACTTATATAATCAAGGATGCATCATTGGAACAATACTGAAATATTGAGAATGCTTCATACAACATTTAAAGTCTGCTCCAAATATACTTCAGTCCATATTATGATATTCATCTAAGATACATATCTGTAGTACACATGATGCCAATATATCTTTTATAGATGTGGTTCACCTTTACTGCCTGTTGGTGGTGATAAGAGCTAGGCTGCTGACAGTGATATTACACTTAATAGCTGAAAGACCCTTGATACTGATGCAAACAATGAATTAACCATAATTTAATCTAAGAGATCAAATGACTTTACTACTTGTACAGAATACTTTCAAAACTAACCCTTGAGGCTAGATGCATTCAATGTATTAGTCAGTCTCACTTATCAATCATGCAATTTTCTTTATGACATAAGGGGGTACGTATGTCAATGATCAAACTCTTTTCAATGGTGACATACCGGAAATTCCTTTCTGTTGAAGTAGGCTTTAGATGTAACATTAACAGACTCTTGAGCTTCAAATGTAATATCAACACAACTAGTCCTTCATACTTTAGATACTTTAACTGCTCTATCATGATGATCTTCCGCAAAAACATATTCAAGATGTTTAATTGAAATCTCAGAAAATAGAATTCACACGGTGTTATGAATGATCTTAAGAGAGAGGCCTTGAAGATATGTATGTACTGACTTTAGGAAGGCATGCAGTTATATATGTAAATAGATACTTCTTCAGTACTCAATATAATGCTTCAAGTGTAAACAAAATAATGATCCTTTAGCACTGTTATTGACCTTTTCATGCCTTAGTAATGCAGATAACACTAGGAATACTATCTTGATGTACTTCTGATCTTGAGGACCTATACCATACCACTACCCTATGGAGGACACTTGGTATTATGCTGATAGGAAGACTGCATGATCCAAATACCAATTGATACTACTTTGATAAACCAAGCAATAATTTCACTTCAATTCGCACATGCACCCATATTTAAGACAACCTTCATAGTTTCTACTATTGAGCTCTCCACTGTTCTCAACAGCAATCATTAAAATACTGAATCTGATCTTGGCATCATTAACCTTTTTCTTATTCCGTCATTCTGGTTTAAAATAATGTCACTGTATTTTCCTTCTAGGATTTCTCCAGAATCATTGCTGCTTTATATACAATTCAACTGTTCTAACATAATGATCTTCAGGAAGACATCTTCAGTTTCTTTACTTGGAATCTTCATGGGTAGACCACTCAGAGATTTGTCACTTATTTAAATTTATTCCTCCAAGGGGACTTTTCATAGATGAATGATGTAATGATATAATGATGATAAAAATTTATCTTACTCATCCTTCTTAAATTTGATTCATTGTTAATTCTTGTAGTGTGATGCACAGTGTGATCATCCTCTATGGATTTTTCTAGTTTTATAGTTCGAAACATAATTTTTTGTGATTTAACCTTTCATCACTTAGTGTGCTATTGTCTTCTTAGCTTACATGATCTTGGTTTATGTTCTCTCTACTACCATGGCTTCTTGTTGCCTTCTCTTCTTCCATCGATCTGTCAGCTATTGAATGCTTCAGATAATCTTCTTCCTCTATAGTTCTTTGTTAGAGGAATTTTCCTCTCCCTTCCTGACCTTTTAGCTATTGTTATTTCATGGAGCTCTTCTTAGACTACTTTTGTGGGGAATATTTATGAACTGCTCTCCCCCTGGGATGTTGCTTCATATCTATTACTGGTTGGATATTTGTGTTGCTTCCTAGAGTAGCTCCCCCTGAGACTATGATGGATTCATTATGTTATTGAGGTAAAAAGCTCACCCTTTCTCTTTTCCTTCCATACTTTATTGGGGTTCTTCATAATGTCTGCACTCCCTTTTGATTCACAGTTTTGTCTGATTTGATTATATTCCATCATTTGTCTAGAATTCTTTATTGTATATTACTGTTTACAGTCTTTTGCTTTGTGACCCAACTTGAGGCATACGTAACATCTTATTTTACCTAGGTACGTCTGAGTTGATGTATAACATTTGGTTTTCCTTTTTGAACATATTTTACATTCAAAAGATTTATGCCCAAATTCATTGCATGAATAACAGTACCCTTGGAAATGATTTATGTACCTAGTGAGTGGTTGTCCTTTCCATTTGTTTGCTTGAGGTAGTCTTCTCATTTGATGCATATTTTGCTGATTAAAATTGATATGCCTTGTCTTACAATGTGCTGCAATATGTCTTGGTTTATGACAAGAGAAACATGTGATATTTTCATAGGATGAAAGAACCTCCTTTGATATCTTCTAAACTTGGTCAATCGATCTTCAGGAACAATTAAGCTTTTTGCAACTGCTTTCTTCATCCTCTCATTCTTTGTCCTTTCATGTTGCTACTTGTTTCTATTTGTTTCATTACACATCAGGTTCTTGTTGGCTTTTTCTTCTGTGGTTCCTTTTTGAGTTGCTTCATCATTCCTTTCAATGTCTGCCTTCTCCGAGTTCTCCATGGAGGCAATCTCACCTTTGAGCTGCTTACACAAACTGCTCCTTTCTTCCATTAGTCTTCTAGCTATAATAAGCTCAGATTGCTGAGGGTTAATTTTATCTTTTACAGCTTTCACGAAAGTGATATCCTTGTTATCTTCAACCTTGGACTTACTGGATTCTCCTTCATAGCCTATCCTAGCCTTTATGAGAGGGGATCTTTGAGCATTTAGAATCTGGTCCAACTGTTCAAAACTTTTCATTTGTGGAATATTCGTAGTTAATTCCCTTTGGGCCTTTTCTGATTTCTTCCTTAGGCTTACCACTTCTTCTTCAAATTTTTCACATTCCTGATTTTTCTCCTTTATTTCTCTTATAAGAATATCCTCTATTTTCCTTAATTATTCTAGTTAAACTTTAAGTTTAATAAGGTCTTCTAAGTCTAGTTCTTCTTTTACATATTTGCGGAGAATGTCTTTCTGTTTTCTGGACTTGAGTTTAAGTCTGTCTATTTCCTCCAAAGCACTTCTTAGCTCCCCCTCAAGATATACCTCACATTCTCCATTAGATTCCAGGAGATCATCTTCAAATTCTTCCTTGGCCATTAAGACAAATTCAGAGGTTCCTTCTTCATTGGAGGATTCATCTGAGCTTTCAGATGCACTGCTGTCTTACTGAGCATAAAATGATTTTCTATTGAATCTCTTCCCTTTCTGCCAGTTATTTGTTATGGTTTTCTTTGTTTCTTGAGTCTGATTCTTTATTTTCTTATGAGGACACTTAGATGCATAGTGCCCAACTCTTCAGAGCTAAAGCATTTAAATGGAAGTTTACCTTTATATTTTCCTGAGCCTCTATCCAATATTCTAACAAATTTGGCCTCTTCTTCATCAGAGCATGAGCATGTTTCTTCCTTTTCTTCTTTGTTCTTCTCTGTCTTAAAGGCTACCTCCCTCACATTTGACTTCCTTTGTGGCAGTCTCATCTCATAGGCTGTTAGGTTTCCAAGTAATTGGTTCATGGTCATATTTTCCCAATCAGTTGTTTCTTCTATGGCAGAAACCTTGGGGTTAAATATGGATGGTAAAAACCTTAGATTATTTTGAACAATTACACATTATTTAATGGTTTCTCCTAGAGCTTTCATGTTATTCACAATTTCTGCAACCCTCAAGAAGAAGCTGGCAATGTCTTCATCATCATTCATTTTTATATTTTCAAACTGAGCTCTATAGACTTGTAGTTTGGCAATCTTCACCTTTTTGTCTCCCTCATGGATGCTTTCCAATGTATCCCATATTTCTTTGGAAGTCTTGTTGTGCATTACTTTGATAAATTATGCCTCACACAATCCACTTAAGAGAGCATTCATGGCTTTTGCATTAGTTACAAAATCTAGTTTGGCATCTTTCTCTGAGTCAGACTCCTTTGGGGCATATCCCAATTCCACAGCAGCACAAACTTCTATTCCTAGAGACATTATGTACGTCCTCATTCTTATTTTCTAGAAGGCATAATTTGTACCAGTGAACAAAGGGGCTTTATTTTTTGAGCATCCTTCTAGACTAGCCATCCTGGGGACCTAGGATCTCCCTCCAGTTGTTAAACTGATACAAAACGAACCTGGCTTTGATACCAATTGTTGAACCCTTGGTTAAACTGAGAGGGGGGGGGGGTGAATCAGTTTAATGCAGTCATGTTCTTATTAAACTTTCTTTTATACTCATTCACATCCTCATTTTGTGATCAACTTAATATACAATGGAACAACAATCTTAATAAGTGAGCAGCAGGTATTAAGCAGAATAAATACAGAGTATCAACACATAATAATCATGCATATAGACAATAGATATAAGTGGAAACCCATAAGGGAGAAAACCACATCTTATTATTGTTGTGATGCAAAGGAAAGCTCCAACTCCCTCTCACCACTGATTTTCTTTAGGCTCCTACCTATAGGAGGCTACAACCTCAATTTTGCAAGCTACAACTTGCAAGTAAGCTCCAACTCCCATCTATTTTCTGCAGGCTACAACCTACAGGTGGCTCCTACCTCAGCCAGCTACAACTGACATCTATCAAGCTACAACTTGATATGGAAGCACCCACTTCTTCACTCTTTCAAAAAAAAAAACATGTTGATTTACCTGGATATCATCTCTATTCTATTCCTTCTTCACTGTTGTCCACCAGTCTTCATATCTGCCTTACATCATCTCTGAACCTTCACATCTTCTCTATATGCTCCTCCTTCTTCTTACCCTTTCTCCTCATTTCTCCATTCTCTAACCTCTCTATGCATATCTATGTGACATAATTTATAGATATTGCCTCATGATTGTTTTCATTCCACAAGGAATTCGAAATGAATAGCCATGACTCTTTTCCTTCCACCTTCTCATTTCTTTTTCATATCATTCAAAATAATATAGTAATATGTACATATTTTAGTTTTACAGTGGATTTTTGTTTGCCTACAGAGACTTGTAGTTGCATCACAAACAATATAAAATTAATTAAAACATTTACATTTACATTTGCAACAGATATATCTCATTCAACCCTTTCAGTTCTTGGCTAACTGTGTGTTTGTCTTTTCTGCTGCTGTAGTGTAATAGTTCTGCATACTCTCCTACTTTCTATGCATGTACCCCTACCAAACCCAAATTCTCCAAGTTCATTGTGCATATAAAAATGCATCCCAAAATTTTTCTCCAACCAAACTCAAATCTGGGCAACCTTGACAATTTAATGTCGAGGTTTTTATATCTCAAATCCCAGATTTGAGATATTAAAATAAAATTCTTATGGTTTTAAAACCACCTCTCAATCCAGCTCAAATTCCCAATCTGGAAAATTCAAATTAATGCTAAATTTTTTCCATAAAAGGTTAAAAGCTCTGTTATAACCCAACAATGCAAATTCACTTGCGAAAGCTTCTTTCAATAAACTTGATGGTTTATAAAAGGCAACAATACCAAATTCGGATGTGAAAGTTTCATTATTCAATCAATGATTGTGAAACCATATATATACATAAAGACCCAATAATCAACTTCAGTTCTAAGGTGTACAAGCCAAATGACCCTTAGAAATACTCATGGCCACAAAATTTCATTCCCAAATGTCAAACATAAATAACTGACCTCAATTAAATGGAAATTTCATTTAACCTCAAAACACCACATCTGACCATAATATAATTCTGTGCTCACACATAACACCAAGGGTTAATTTTATTTAAACTCCCGAATGCCAAAAAATACATAACACATATGTATTAGACCAAAACTCACTTCCATATATGGTCCACACGTTAAGCATATTAATTCTGGTCCCATCATTTCATTAATACTTCCAACTTATAAAATAAAGCATCGCGTCAATTTATAATGCAACCGAGCCTGACAAGTTAACTTACCTCTTCATCTAATGGTTGCAGTTTTGATTGCATTTCCTTTCCCAATCCAACGATAATCGCACTAACAACTTGCACGAAGTTTATTTCTCCAAATTCACACAACATTCATGGTTTTGGAATACCACTCAAATGCACGTGTCAATTGTTGGCATATATCCCGTTTTTTTGAGGAATTCTACTTACTGGTCTTGAGGTCTCATGAGACCACTTGTTTTTTGTTTTGAAACCACCGTTATTGTTCTACGCTTCCGATTCCATTTTGACTCAGGATTCTGCCCAATTCTTCAGTGCTACAACTCTCACCATTTTTGCTTTCGATTCTATTTCATTTGCCCCAACATTTATGCAGATTTCAATCTCAATTTCGCATCTGCCCTCTTCCACATAAGGCCAGATTCCATATTATTCGAACCATGGTTTTATTTCAACAATTGTGCAACTCTGTCTTAATTTCTCTACCGTGCCATTCCACCTTCAACAACTTCCAATGTATGATCGCGCCATGTCTAGACACAGTTTTGTTCTGATATCAAAATCAGAATGTAGTGCTTCATTTCATAAATGATCAGGTCTATGGAAACGCTCTACGCCTTCTTCTTCTGTGATATAAATCATTGACTCATGATTTGTTTATGCATGTGCAAACGCACCATCATCTTGATTTGCTGGTTGTCTACAGTTCATTCTTCAACTGTATCATAGTCCTTCAATTCACTCTATGTCATCGATCCTTGCAGTGATCGATGACTGCAATCTTCCTACAGTCTTTTCAAAGGTAAGTACAAACCTTTAACTGAAAATGAAAATATCGATATTAACATCGATTTCTTCAATGATACACAGAACACCATTCAAACCCCCAATTACAGAGTTTATATCCTGCATTACTCATACAATTGTCTATTCAAATTCAAAACCCATTCACACAGAAATTAATTCAACCAATATTCATATAATTCTGAAACAATTCCTCCATATATACCCAAATTAAATCACTTACAAAATTCTGCCTGTCTTCGGCCAGATCTTCAAAATCAATGGCCCTTCTATCCTCACTACTCTATCTCTTGAACAACTCTTCTGCTTCAATTCGCTGCCTTTTCTTCCTCTGCTCCTTGTCTGTCTCCTTTATATTATTGCTGGTTCTTCTTTGTTCTTTTTCCTTAGTGATAGTTCAGGTGCTACTCCTATCTTATCCTTTGCCATCAATGACAATATTTCCAACAGAAGAAACCCTTGATTATTCTTCATTGCGTAAAGTTGAGTGTTCAACACATTTGGAGACGAAAGCATTAGACAAAGAGGAATTACTCGGAGGAATTGGCAAAATAAAGTGTTGGAGAAGACGATGGAATCTGATTGACAGAGTACATGATGAGTTACAAAATAGAGTTGATACTTTGAAGGACCAGCGGTAGAACAGAGTCTAGAATCCTAGAGGGAGCAAGTCATTATGACTTGTGGCTGTCGCACTATTATAGAAAAGTGACAGACCTCATATACAAGAGTCTATGGAAACTTCTCTACATGGGGAGTCTAATGCAGGAGCATCAAAGCTAAATTTTCATTATTCATGTCAAACCAGGAGGTAACTCATCAAATTAGAATGTGTATTAGCTGAAGAATGTACATGTATTTATACATGGAGGTGAGGCTATTGGGATTCATCTCCCAATGACTCTTGGCCTTCCTTATTTCCTAATATTATTTATTATACAATATTACATATCCACACCTAACCCATAGGATTAGGTGTCAAAATTCCCCCCTTTAATCCGAAGGGATGTTGGTGAGCCCAAGCATCGATCTGAATTTTTCAAACTTTTCTCTGCCAAGTGCTTTGGTGAAGATATCAGTAGTTTGTTCATTTGTGGAAAAATGATGTAGATGGATGGTTTTGGCCTGAACATGATGTCGAATTAGATGATATTTTGTATTGATGTGCTTTGTTCGATCATGGAACTTTGGGTTCTTGGCCAACTTTATTGCAGAAGTGTTGTCGATCATGAGTGGTGTGGAATACATTTGTTTCATCTGCAAATATTCCAGGATTTTCCAAAGCCACACAATTTATTTTGTTGCTTCAGCTGCTGCCACATATTTTGCCTTGGTCATGGAATCTGCTGGAACTGACTGTTTGCGTGATCTCCATGAGACAACTCCTGATCCAAGACTCATGGTGTAACCTGTAGTAGACACCCCTGTTTCTTTGTCGCCATCAAATTCTGAATCAGAGTATCCAATCAAGCTGAAGTCGCCTACCTGTGTGTATTTGAGTCCAAAGTCTTGAGTCCCCTTCAATTACCTTAACACTCTTTTTGTAGCAGACCAATGTCCTTCACAAGGTTTTTGCATGAACCTTGAGAGGATTCCAACAGCAAATGAAATGTCAGGTCTAGTGGTGGTCAGGTAGATAAGACTTCCTATAAGCTATCTATACTTAGTTGCATCCTCGAATTCCTTCCCTTCAATAGATGTGAGCTTCAAGTTTTGTTCCATTGGAGTGGTTAAGGGATTTCATTCATCCATTCCAAAATTTTTTAGAGGATCTCTAATGTACTTATTTTGAGAGAGAAATATATATTTAGGATGTTGAATTACTTCAATACCCAGATAGTAATGAACATGACCCAAATCAGTCATTTCAAAACCTTTCTTCAATTATTTCTTCATGGATGCAATATAGCTCTCATTGTTCCCTGTAATCAAAAGATCATCTACATACACCACAAGACATACAACTGTTTTTCCAACTTTCTTAACAAACAAAGTTGCATCATCAAGATCAAAATGTTTGAAGTCAAGTTTCTGAAGATGCTCGATTAATTTCTCATACCAGGCTCGTGGTGCTTGCTTGAGGCCATACAAGGATTTTATAAGCTTGCAAAATTTGTGTTCTTGACCCTTTACCACAAATCCTTCTGGCTGGGACATATAAACTTTCTCCTTTAGATCTCCATTCAAAAAGGCGGTTTTTACATCCATTTGATGGACTTTCCATCCATTTTGAGCTGCTAGGGCAAAGAGAGTCCGGATGGTGGTCCATTTTGTTGTGGGAGAAAAAGTTTCTTCATAATCGATTCATATTTTTGTGCGAAACCTTTTTCCACAAGCCTGGCCTTGTGCTTGTCAAGTGAGCCATCTGCTTTATACTTTTTCTTGTAGACCCACTTACAGCCAATTGGTTTTGTTCCCAAAGGCAGATCAACCAGCTTCCAAGTGCCATTCTTTTTCAAGGCATCATACTCCTTTTGCATCGCTTCTTTCCATTCATCATGAGAAGCGGCTTCTTTGAAGGAAGTTGGTTCATGATCTGTAGAAAAACTCAATTCACAGTTATAAGCAATATCCATATCAATAGGAGAATCAGAATTATCTACATCACCTTCGATTTGTTGAGTGGAACTTCTTGTTCCTGTTTTTCCAACCTCATCAGGATGAACATTCTCCAGTGTCTTTGTCAGCCATTTGGGAGGACCTTTCTGAGATGGCCCAGGCTGCTCATTTGACTGAGTTGGGATTGATTCAAGATTCAATATCCCAATTCTGTCAATCAAATCATTTAATGTGTCATCCGTGGTTGTTTCTTCATGTGGGGGAGAGAGTGCTTTAGGACATGATTCCACAGTTTGATTCAATATCGGAATCCCCCCTTCAAGATGTGGAATCTGATTATCAAATTCTTGGAACGAATTTGCATGTGTGAATCTATCCATGCGATCAAGTTGCCGCTCAACAACCTTGTCACTCTTGGAAGATTCAAGGAATATGACATCTCTTTCTATTAAAAACTTCTTGTTTGCTTCATCATAGAGACGATATCCTTTGGAGGTATTGGAGTACCCCAAGAAGATACATTTTTGACTTCTAGCACCAAGTTTGTTCCTTTGACCCTTGGGTATCAAGGCATAACAGGGGGACCCAAAGACCCTGAAATGCTTTACCGAAGGAATGTGGCCATGCCACATTTCAAAAGGAGTTTTGTTTCTAATTGAACTTGAAGGACACCTATTCTTTATGTAAACAGCACATAGAACTGCATCAGCCCAAAACATCAATTTTACGTTCTTGAAAAATAACATGGAGCAGACCATATTTAAAATAGTTCCGTTCATTCTTTCAGATACACCGTTCTGTTGTGGATTATATGGCACAGTTGTTTGATGTTTGATTCCATGTTGATGAAGATAATTTTCAAATTCGTTTGAAGTGTATTCTTTTCCATTATCAGTACATAGAGAGCCAATATGAGTTTGTGCATCATTTTCAATCCATGCATGAAAATTCTTGAATGTTTGAAAAGCATCATACTTGTTCTTCAATAAGTAAATCCAACACATTCTGGTGTAGTCATCAATAAATGTCATCATATATTTATTTCCATTTGCAGAAGAAACATGCATAGGGCCACATAAATATGAATGAATAAGCTCAAGTTTTCTATGTGCTCTGGAGTGTGAATCATGAAATGGCTGTTTGCTATGCTTTCCTAGAATACAAGCATCACATTCCTTAGGTTTCCTAGGAATTGTAGGCAGTCCATTAACACCATTTTTCTTCAACAAATGAAGGCTTTCATAGTTTAAGTGTCCAAATATAGCATGCCATAAAAGACTTGATGGGAATGTACCTTCATCATGATGTGAATTGAATGCAAAGTTTTTAGCATGAACAGATGAACCTTTCAGCTTCAAGAGTCTCCCTTCTTCTATTTCCTCCATGACAAGTGAGTGATCTGATGCTTTTCTGACCTCTACCTTGCCATCAAACAAGTGAATGGAGTGTCCTTGCTGGCGGATTTGGACCAGGGACAACAAGTTTCTCCTCAACTCAGGGAGGTATAGAACCTCATGTAGAATATGATTTGGAAGACTAGGCAACTTAAGCCTGACTGTGCCAAGCCCTGATGGCTTGAGTTTGGATTTATCTGCGAAATATACTGCTCCATCAACTTTGTCAGTGAATTCTTCAAAAAAATCTTTTCTAAATGTCATGTGACATGTTGCTCCTGAATCTAGCAACCAATCATCTCTCCATGAAGTAAATGAAATATCAAACAAGTCTTCAGTTACTCCATTGTTACAATGTGCTAGAACATAATGAGCGGATTCAGGTGCTTTACCTTTGTCTTTGTCATTAGTTTTACCTTTGTCTTGATTTCTTTGCTGCTCAATTTTCTCCCAAGGTGTTCTGCATTTGGATGCATCATGTCCATCTTTATTGCACCGTGTGCAATGAAGATTGGATTTGTCAGATTGTCTGCCCCCCCTTTCTGTGAAGTTTCTTCTTCCTCTTCCTCTTCTGCCACCTCTTCCTCTGGATGAATCTGGAGCATGAATATTTTCTCTATGTGCCAAGTATGCAGCCTCTTCGGAAGACGAAGGGACTGTCATCTTCCCGAAAGCTTTCTCTCTTTCTGCAAACTTTTTCTCAAGTGTATCAAAGGTGATATGCTCAAGGTTTCCACTTGCTTGCAAAGACTCAAGATAATGTGATTAAGTCGGATATAATGCCTTAACATATGCTATGAGAGGTATGTCCATTTTTACACCAGTGTTATCAATATCATGCATGATAGATCTAACTTCTGAAGCTAAAGCAAGGGGATCATCATTCTTCATTTCAAGACTGAACAACTTAATCATCAATTGGACAATCTCTAGTTCTGAATGTGAGTCATGGAGTTCTTTTAGCTTGCTCAAGGAATCATAGGCATTTGAGAATGATGAAATATGATGACTCACCTCTTCATTTACGGAAGCTACAATCAAGGCATAGGCCTTGCAGATCTTTTTTTCCCAAATGGAGAGCTCCTTGTCTGAAGTGGGCTTTGCTGGTGGATTTCCTTCTTGTCCTTCACAGATTCCTTTCCACAACTCATTAAAAATGAGTGTGTGTTTAATCTTCCGAGACCATTCAATATAGTTCTCTTTTCCGGTGAGAACCACCCCAACAATAGATATGAGAGAATGCATTAGTTTGCTGGAAAAAATTCTTTTTGAGGGGAAAAAATCTTCAATTCTGAAAGTATATTCAATTTAAAGGGACAAAAATACTTTGCTAAAAACACTGAATTCTGCACCAAAAAAATATATATATATTTATTTTGTTTGGAAAAAAAATTTATATGAGAACTGTATTGTGAATGGGAGGTGGTATTATGAATGAAAGAAGAATTAGAAATGGGGGTTGTGGTATTAAATAAGACAATGGTATTACAAAAAGAGGGGCGGTATAGAATGGGATAGAGAGGCGGTATTGTATATGGTGAGGAGTGTTAAATGTATTAGAAACAACATATTAATGGTGTTGAAGCATTGTGGAGGGGGGCGACGTAACAGTGTAGCGTATTGCAGTGTGGCGTGGATAGGGGGAGGTGTAACAATGTAGCATATTGAATAGGTAGAGGCTTGCTGTAGCGGCGGGGCTGGTGTTATGGGGAGGTGTTTGCAGGGGGAAGGCCGAGAGGCCACGGGAACGAGCAGAAGGGAGGGCCGGTTAGAGAGTCGGGCCACGGGGAGGGTGCAGTTGGGATGGGGCGTTGAGTTCTGCGTTGGGAGAGATCGCAGAGAGGGGGCGCAGGTTGTGTGAGGGTGGGGCTGGAGTGATAAGGTGTGATGGGGTAGGATGAGGTAGAGGGTTAGGGAGAGCGTGGAAGGGAGGAGCGGTGTAAGGATTATGCGCAGAGAGGAGGGCGGGCTGTGTGAGCAAAGGGGGAGCGGGGATGTGAGAAGGGCGAGTGGCGGAGTGTTGTAAGGAGTAGAGGCATAGGTTGAACTGTGATATGGAGTGAGCGTTGGAAGTGTAGAGAGAATGGTGTAGAGGAGGGCCGAGAGGCCGTTTTTAAAAAAAATCTGGAATGGCAGAGTTGCAGGAACTGCAGAAATTGCAGGAGTTGCAAAATAATCAGATATTGTAGGAGCTGAACTTGCAGAAATCAGAGACTGTAAAATTGCAGAGATAGAAAAAAAAATGCAGAATTTCAGTGTATAACATCAATCTAATGGAGCAACAAGACTATACATAAAAACTGATTGAGCAAAGGAATGAGGGAGTTACACCACAGGAAAAAATGCCAATAGTGGGACTAGCTCTGATACCATATCAAACCAGGAGGTAACTCCTCAAATCAGAATGTGTATTAGATGAAGAATGTACATGTATTTATACATGGAGGTGAGGCTATTGGGATTCATATCCCAATGACTCTTGGCCTTCCTTATTTCCTAATATTATTTATTATACAATATTACATATCCACACCCAACCCATAGGATTAGGTGTCAACAATTCATTTGTGTAATTTAGGGGGTGAGATGTTTTAATTATTTTATTAATTATTTTTCTCTTTTTAATAAATTAAGAGAGAAAATATAAATGTGAGGATTATTGTAAATATTCCTTAAATAATTAAGGATATGAGTGGAGTTGAATTAGGTAGATAATCTAGGGATTAGGAATTGTATAAACGGGACTTAGTTGGGTCCAAAAAAAGATAAATCTAATTTAGATTTTAGTTGAGATTTGTGTGGAGGAAATTATGGAGTGGAATAAATTCATATTTATGTATAAATAGGAGGATTTAGTGAGGATGAAAGACAAGTGAGGAAGTGAGGAATACAGAGAGAGTGAGAGAAATTATTTGAGAGCTTTTGTAAGAGGGCCGAGAGCCGAGAGGCCATCCATTGTAATATTCGGCCAATGATTGAGTCTGAAATTTTGTGGTAATATCAATCAATATTTTGTTTGTATAGCTCTCTTTCCGTTATGTCTATTTGAAGCTAAATCGAATGTTTTTTTATGAAGAATTAGATGAGAGATGTTGAAGGAAGCACACGAGTTTTTATATGCTAGGATCTGATTTAAACAAGTATCCTGGCATCAAAATGCATACATGGTACATGTTATGCATTGAACAATGTGTGAATGTTATATAATTATGTGTACATATGTCTATTAAAGGTGTTAGTTTTAACTTTTAATATAAAGTTGTAAATGAACACATGCATAAACATATAAGTTATAAAACATGACCATGTACAATTTTCTTGGTGTGAGTATGGTTTGATGCTTTTACATGTTAAATACATATATATTTAAGTTCATGAATATGTAACAATGAAAGAAAATTTTCATTTAATTCATACATTTTTCATTCGAAATAATTCTTATAATGTTAATATATAATACATATAGATGTACATCTAAAAACAATCATAAAATTCTAGGTGTACATAGATGTGTCAAATAATCATAAAATTTTAAAATTGCATTAAAAAAAATCCAGTATATAAAATTTTTCATTAATGTACATAGAAAGGCTATTATGGATGTCAGTTGATAGTAAAATTTAATATAATAAAATTGGAAATTACAAAACACGATACACATTTTACATTCAAGAATAAATATTATAATTTGCTTTAGACGTATAAAACAAGATCATAAATTAAAAATTGCATTATATCAAATATGCTAGATACATACATTTTGCAATAATGACATAAAAATAACTAGTTCATACCAGAGAATGTATGAAATTGTTTAAGACTAGAGAATGTACATGTATAAATTACTTGTTATGTGCACGTGAAAAAAATGTACATGTGAAAACATTTACATACATAACAAAAAATATTCATATAATAATGTAAAACCTAAGAATGCACAAAAAAAAAAGGCTAAAAATTTGTACTTGAGTTTTGTGAATTCTCAAAGATGAATCCAAGGAGAAGAAATTGTTGGCGAGTTCAATAAAAAATACTCTAATGGAATGCCATCCTTAATGATTCGTTCATGATCAACTTTTGACATTTTCCATTTCTTAACTTTAAATTTTTTCTTTGATTGAACTTCTATCAACTTTATGCGTGCTGCACACAACAAGTGACTATACTGACAACTTATGACATCAAGTTCACAGTCTTGAAAGTAAACAAAATTCTGAATTTGATGAAGTTTGTTGGAAAAAATAACCTTTCAGTATAATATACCCTCTATCATATATAAACTCATTATCATCACAGTTTTCTAATAATTTCATCTTTTGTTCAATGCAACACATCAAATAGTACTTGACATTTTCTACATTGTTAGTAGGTGCAACTACAACAAAAACATATCCTGCACAATAAAAAAAGTACATATTTTTAGATCATCACTAAAATGAAAAATAACTTTAAAATTAACATGTGTACTTGATTTTATTATCTATTTCTAGATCTCTATCATTTGAAAGAAATTAAAATGTTACCTTCTCTAACAAGATCAAAAACTTGATCACCTTCAAATGATACTATAGTCTCCTATGATTGCATCTCTTCAAAGTTTGCAACATAAATTTTATCCTTTGTATTTATTTTTGTATGTTGCCAATATTTTACATACATTTTGTTTTCACAAACATCATTGGATTCTATGTCGTCTATGCAAACATGACAAAAACAAGAATATTTTCTATGATAAAATGCAAACACATTTTGGTACTCCTTTGTTTTAATTGAATGCAATTTTCGAGTCCCTTTTATTGTTTCAATGTCATTTCCAATCGATCTATATACATCTTGGACCCAAATATGCCAAAAAAACCTATATGGAAAATTCAAACAAGAATGTAAATATTTTGTTTAAAATACAATCAAAGATAATCATTGTGATAAATAATATTTAAAATTAGGTCGTGTATATTAAAGTTCTACACACACACACACACACACACACACACACACACACACACACACACACACATATATATATATATATACAAGTTTTATATATGCACATGTACCTTCATACTTCCCTTGACCGATTAGTCTCAAGGGTTAGTGTAATGATGCACCATTGAATGACTTATTCAACTGAGACAAGTTTATATGCAGAGTAGTCCATTTGATATCTTTGAAGTGCTCATTTTATACATGCCCCTACACCATCATGTTCTCCTTTTCCATGACCAGCCTCAAAGAAATTCCAACAATGTTTAATGCAAGCTTTCATATGAAGACGACACAACAAAAAGAACGACCGTGAAGATTTGAATTGACCTATGCATCCATTTGACCATATCCAATGTTCATTGAATTTTATTCCACGAACTTTAATGAGTCATAAATATTATCAAAACAATTTTGTACAAAATGTGTATCATGTGTACGATTGTCGCTGATATAAAAGTGATATTATTTAATTACATGTCGATTTTTACTTGTTCTTTCTATATGATCAAATATTTTTTTTAGTGTGTCTATATAGAATATGGAAAAGCATAGGGACTTGGTCATAATCATAGCATTCACTCTGTATTTCATTTTGTGGCACAAATGTGTAATACTCTGCAAAATCAATGATTGACAAAATGGTCCCTGTTGGAAAAAAATCACAGGATTTTTTGAATTGCAAGTCCTGCCATCAAGTTCTATGGGAATGCTTGGTGTATTTATAAATTTCTACCTCAAACTTCTTAAAAAATCTATCAAAAAAATTTATTCTTCTTGTAAACCAGTCCTTTTAGCACTTGTAGTACTACTTGAACCAATCAATGTATAAATATATTCATATTTCTTCCATTTCATTTTAATGTTGGGCAATGATTGATCATTTATATCAATAGGATATTTGTTGTGAAATAAAGTCAAATTTCCACAATGATCGCATTTTTTACCACCAACACATTTCTTGTGGTAAAATAATTCATGGCTTTCTCTTGCACATAAAATTTGGGATATGAAATCATGGATAGTGGAAGGAGGAGGTGAATTTTTCCAAATTTTTTACCAAAATTAAGGAATGTGTCATAATATAATTAAAATTACACATGATAACAACAAAAACAAGTGTTGCGTACAGTGATAAGTTTAACATACCATGGTTTTTGTTGCACAAAAGCATTTATTGAGACATTAATTTCACGATCCTCTTCTATGAAATTGTTGAACAACTCTATCTTAGTGGTGTCTAAGATATATTTTGCATGTTCTTTGTATTGATTTCGTGCTATTATTCATCGCATTGCATCCCTTTCTTTTGCTGAAACATGTGAATTTTTCATCTAATATTCATATATTATTTTTTAACATCTTCTCCAACTCTATCTTTGTATGGTTGCCTACAAATAACTATCCAACAAGTGAGTTCATCATTTACATCTATTTGCAATTGAAATTTTGATGTTTGTGCAATGTTTTTCGTGAGGTCCCTAATTTTTGTGCCATAGGTTTTACCAAATGATTCTCTTTAGTTCTTGATGAAACCACTGCCATATGTATTTCTCTACGTGCATCTAAATCACTTTTCTTTCTAGATCTTCTAATTTACTTTAGAGCACTATTTATATTTTGTCACATTTTCCTTCATTTTTATTTTAATCTTTTGTTGATTTTCGTATTCCTAATAGAGTCGTAGCCTCTTCTAAATTATTTGATGTTAAGAGACTTCAAAAAATTTGGGCTTGAACTACCACATTTTCATCTTTGAATAACATATCAATAATGCACTTAACATGATATTGTATAACATGGTCAACTTTTTTATCTCCATATGTGTTAGGGTCAACATTTTATAACATCTCATCATCGATATTGATTTCATCTATACATATGAAAATTAGATGTACAAAATGAGTTTAAATATTCAATAAATAATAAATTAATAAATATGTATAATTTCAATAATACACATTCAACATATATATACATACCTGGTGATTCAATTTCTTCAATTGAATTTCTTTCAACATTTTTAACATCTTCAATCATTGGTTCAATATCTCTTTCACTTTCTCTTTCAAAATTTTCTATCTCATCATCAATGTTATGATGAATATATCTCTCTATTTACATTGCAAAATATTTTTCAAATTAGTTCATCAAATAAAAATTAAGTTTCATAATACACTATTTAAAATTTAAATATCATTTATAATATTTCATTTGCATACATGGGCGGATATGTGAAGATGGGTTACACTTTTGTGAGAATCGGCGGCGGAAATTTTTTTTCAGCAACAGTTCAACCGGAACTTTTATAAAGTTCGGCCGAACTCTTGATTCCGTTTAGATTGACGGCACACTGACGACGTGGGCAAACATAATTTTTGCCGGAGATGGGAAAACCGGCAACAAAATTTCAATTGAACTTTGAGTTCGGCCGAAATTTTACTTTTAAAATAGTTTGGCCGAACTAGTTTCTATAAATAAATTGCCAGCGAAGTTGATTTATTCACCGGTCTGTTTTTTCGCGCATTTTTAGTCTATGCTGCTGTTGGTCTGATTGTTCGCGCATTTTCGTCTGTGTTGCTCCTCCCGTCCGCGCTGTTGGTATACTGCAATACTACGTATGGGAAATATAAATGGTGTATGTCATTGCAATTTGTAACATTCAATATGCCTTCATATTTATATGACATAGTTCTGTATTTCATATTGTTTCAAATGGTTTCTTTTCTGGTTATAGTCGAAAATATGTCGATTCTTTTCTTTTCTGGTTTTAAGCGTCTTCAATCGTTCGTGCAAGCTACAATATTAAATCCCATTGGTTTATGTATGCTTTTATCATATGAGTTGTTTTTTTAGTTCTTATTTCTTCATTTTTTGGAGGTGAAAGGATATTGAAGTAATTTACCTGCTCTTGCCAACTTGTAAAAATTGTTATTATAGACAATAAAATTGTTTTTGCAAATATCCCACAAATATCTCCTTCCCAAATTCCCTGAAATATCCAACAAAATCAAGAATTAGATATAACACACACACAGAAATGAAAAAAATTATTCTATTTATAGATCAACGTTCTAGATTTCATCCTATTGAGATACAAGTGTTTTTGCTACAGTCATAGGTAAGCCCTGAAATTCTTAAACCAACCATTCATTTTTAGAGGGCATTACTTAGTTGTATGTATATCAAGTTTAAAAGTTCCACATAACCAGTGCTGCTGCAATAACTGGTGTTGCTGCTGAACACCATTAACTGGTGCTGCTGCAATAGGCTTCATTATTTTCTGCAATTTTAGGTTTCCTGCCGCCATAACTGGAACAGTGAATCAATTTTTATTTATTATAAAAATCATGAATCAATTTTTCAAAAGTGAAGTATATAAATTTACACGTTAGGCCCCTGCAGTTTTCTACTTAACAACAAGTCATGAGTCTTTGATCATTATAATAATTTGTACATTGTTGATTTATTTGAGAAAAGGGTTTGTTAACCTACTATGCAATGTTAACGAGTGCAACACGTGTCTAAACCTAACATAATCACCTTTCAATATTTACTTATTTTTTCTCTCAGACCTGTTACAATTAAATGAAACAGTAAGCATGTTAAAAGGATCTACAAAAAAAAATAACCTAAATATATAATTCCATGATCTAAGCTTGTTACATTTCCATTTTTGTTCGCTTTGAACCTGTGACAATCATCTTCCTCGGTGGAGTAATTTTTTTCCAATAATAGAAAACTTGCAATACATAGAGTATTTAGGTTATTACTCACAAACTGGACTTGAACATCAAATATAAGATCATTATGATAATCATCTCGAATATAAGATCTTTATGATAATCATCTCCCTTGGCAGAGTAATTATTTCAATAATTTCAGAAAACCTAATACAAGAAGTGTTAGTTTTTTTTTTCAAATAGAAAAAACAGTCTTTCTTATATATTAGAAAAGAAAGTACAATTACATAGATCTTTCACACTTTAGGTGGACTTGTCTCTACAAAATATGAGAATAAAAAAAAAAGTATTGCAATATATGTCTTGTATATGCAACTGCTATCATTCACTAATTCTTCAGTTTGGTCAAAATCTTGAAAGAAAAAAAAAAACCAAAATGGGACATAGTACATTTTAAAATATCAAATTAGATGTATAAACTAAAAATTAAGAATAATGCCATAATTAGTCATGGATTCATATTTGTATTTAGAATAATGAATAACGTCAAGTGATAATGAAACTTCTCTTTTCTAAAGTATTTAGCATAACTTAATACAAAATGGTAGGTTATTACTTACAAACCTGATTTGAACTTCCAAAGTGTTAGGTTATTTCTTACAAAGTGGACTTGAACTCCCAAAGTGTTAGGTTATTGCTTACAAACTGGACTTGAACGCTCAAAATAAAACACATGTCTAAATGTATCTAAAAGTTATATGTATTATTTTTAGGTTGGAGAAGTGTAGATGTTTATCAATACAAAATTTTGTTATTTACTAGTCAAGTTTTATAGTTATTATAATGAAATAGTTTCTCACAACAAATTTGATAAAATAAGTGAAATCTATATAATGAAGATTAATTTGTATTTAAGTTTTAGATCTTGTAATAACTAAATTTCTATTTAAATGAATAAAACAATCAAATGTAAGAAATAGAAAATATAATGAAACACAATGTAAGAAATAGAGAACATAATGAAACACGCACATAAATATCTACAATCAACACAATTATTTTCCTAGGAAATCCTTATGGGAGACAAGCAACCCTAAAAAGTAATGATTCTCTACTCCTTTTTCCCTAGGAAATCCTTATGGGAGAAAAACAACACTAAAATGTAAACGTGCTCTACTCTCTCTTTTCTGGTATGGAAAATATGTAAGTACAAAGAAAGAGGTAATCTCTCTAGAGTTAGCTAAGACTTTTGGCATGTAAGGTTGCTATAAAAATTTAACTTCATACATTTTTCTCTCTAACTTCACACTCCTAGTTTTATTTTCAACTATGGAACAAAATACAATAACACAAAATGGAACTCTTGTTCCTCCTAGTGGCCAAGTATTTAACATAGCGTGATAGACAACTAGGTGTAAGATTTGACTTCGTCAACCATTAACAAGGTTTGTGATTTTAGACCTTTTAGAGTCTTGTTAAAATTCCACATCTAGCTAGCTTGCTATGCATGAGTAATGGGACTAAAATGACATTCTCTTGTACCATGGTGGTCAACATGATAGGTCAACTTACTAAAGGCATAAATTTTGAATGAACTTCATTTGATGTTTTTCTTGTGCCATTGGATATGTCTTTAAGTGTAGAAAAATGGTCAAGGTTTCAGCACAAGGGATAATTGTTTGACCCCAAGAAATGTCATTTAATACCTCAAAATGACTCCAAAAGGTTTTAGACCCCAATTCTCCACCCACCATTAAAATGACCCTACAAGTTGATTCTTTCAGTTTTTTCACTCTATAAGCATCAAAATATATGACAAATAATATAATTATCCAATCTAGATCATTATTTAATAATTTGTTAAGAAAATGAGTAAGAAATATACATCATGGAATTTAAATAGCATTAATTCATTGAACACCCTTGTACATTCCTTGTTGATACTTTGAAAGTAATACGTTTTGAAAAATAATTTTTTTATGGATTCTATTTTCCACATTCTCTCAACCATATCAAAAACCTTATAATATTTGAAACCATCTATACAACTTTTCATTTGTTTCAATAGGAATTAACATATTGAAATATTAATTGTATTTATGTCTTGTGTGCTAAGGAAGAGAGGTTGTGAACCTTATGGGAAGAGATAGTATTTTTTAAGTTAGGAGGCATAATTTTTATGAGATAGAATTAATTTAAAATTATTCTTAAGATTATGTAACTTTCGAACCATAATTAAAAATTTATTTAGTTTTTTACTTATCATTTAGTTGCTAAAAGTTGAAGAATTTATGTTGGTAAATAATTAATTAGGTATATTTAAATCATTTACCACTTTTGGGTTTTTTGTTTTCGTGGTTTCATTCATAATTTCACTTTTTTGCACTGTCAATTTCAATTTTTCACACCACATGTGCACATTCAAAGGACCTAAGGTCTTTCCCATACCAAAGTATGTTCTTAAACATGTTTTCTTGGTGATATGGGTGATTTAAAAATCATTGGGAGAGCGAAATTCCTCATTTAATACACAATATGTTTGGTTCATGCCACTAAGCCAAGAATTTTAAATTCAACTGACTTTTAATATAACCAACTAAATCCTGCAAAAAAAGAATAAAACAATTTATGTTAGGGTTGTGGATTTAGGCATTGAAACATCACACCATGATATTTCAAATTTAAAAATAATGGTTTGAGTCCTAGGTAGCTTAGAATCCTATCTAGAGGTTTTTTTTCAAAATAAGGATGCACTCCCATTTGATTCTCATGATTAGGCTGTAATCATGAGGCTCTCGCTCAAGAGTGGACCTTCCCAAAATCTTGTGACGTCTTGTCACAAACAAAACCATCAAACTGAAAAACACATCATGCAAGAAACATAGCTCGTTGACATATCATTTTTCTCCTTCAAAGAAAAAAATTCACATCATGTGAATATCTCCATGTACTCTTACATATTGGTTTACAAAACCATCAACCAAACACAAGTCGACAAAACATGCCTCTTCAAACAACTGACTCTCAAGTCAAATAATAGCATGTACAAATTTCCATATTTTTTGCATCTAAGTGTGTCAACATAACTCTACTTTCAACATCTTGCTTCATGCAACATGCACCATACTTTGAATTCACAAAGAAATTCATGAAACATCAAAATACATGCAAGGCCTTAATTAGATAAGAAATCTAACCATCCCTTACCAAACCATTTCAATGGCGCTTCTTTCAGCTACACCTCATCATGTGAATCATCCTGACCCTCATCGATTATGGAATCCTCTTTTCCATTCTTGTCAATATCTCTTTCCACCTTCTTCAAATGTCATGGATGACTTGTTGGATACAAATTCCAACACTTGTCTACAAGGTGACCTTTCTTATGGCAATGAGTGCAAAACAATTGCATCTTATTTTCAACATCATTTTCCTTGTCCAATGGGCTTTTGACTTTTTGCCTCATTTATTTATAAAGTTTCATGTGCATGGATATCTTCTTCCAAAATATATAAACATTATGATTATTCAAACCACAAAAGGAACATGCAAAATTTTCCAAATATTATGTGAATATTTACCATGTTTATCATAATCAAAAGCAATTTGATTAAAGGCAGATTTATACCTTGAACATTCACCTTTGTCGCCTTCTTGAGGAGGTGAATTTCATGAGGTAGTGGCTCTCCTCAGTATACTAGCAATGAATTCAATGACTTTAGAGCTTTCAACATCCTCTTCTTTTACATTCTCATTAGCTGCATGATTATTAACATCTTCTTGCAAAGTGGGTGTCAAAAATTTCCTTTCATCATGACCACAAACTTCACAAGCTTGAGGTAATGAACACGAAATGAAATTCCTTCTTGGAATAGCTTCATGTGCCTCCTTGGCTTTGGAGCATTCTCCATCATGTTTTCCATAACCAAGACCCAAATAATTAGGCCTTTCCTCAACAACATTTGGCTCAACTATGCCTTGTACATGTTTGCCTTTAACCCTTTACTTTCATAGCCCATTTTCATCAAAAATTTGGACCTTATTCCTCTATTGTGTCTCTCAAAAGCACGTACACATTCACTTTGAGAGGAAATTGAAGACAAACTTGAATTGCATACCTCTTTTTCATTCACATACTTGGCTAAGGCTTCCTTTTCATCATAGAGTTGAATCTCCATGTCATGCATCCTTGCTTGGTTTTCATTTGCAATATGGAGTTGAGTTTCCATCTCATGCATATTTTCAAGAATTTCTTGCTTCTCCTCATTCTTGGAAATCAACTTCTCTTGAAGGATAATGTTCTCCCTATTATCTTCATACATCTCTTGCACCATATCATTCATGATGTAGAGCTTATGCAACATATCTTTATCAAAGAATTTTGTTAAGGAAGACTTATTAAAAGAGAAACTCGATGAAGCTTCCATCACACTTGTAATGCATAAAAAGCTTCTTTGTCGTGATTTTAGAACTGAGCTCTCAATATTGACTTTCTCTTCACACACATAAACTTGCACACAACTAAAATCTCCTTGCATAAATACAAAAACCAATAGCTACTTATTCTAGCTAACCTTGACTAAAATGAGCTAAATTGTACTTTGATACCAACTTGATTTGAATATGGACAAACTAGTTTTGTTGTGCTATCTCCCTCATTAGTTAAATAAAAATGTGTTTAGGATTGTCTAAAGTTAGCCAATTGGGAAGGGGTTTATGTGTCAAGATTTAAGTGTATTTTGTGAGAAATTTATGAGTTAATTAGCTTTTAAAAACTCGTGTACAACAAATAAAATGAAAAATTTTTATTTTGGAATTTTTTTCCCTCAATCCAGATTTCGATCATTGGACATGTAAGAGGAAGAAAGAGGGAATTCACTTTTCAAATTATAGACCTTGTCTAGACCAAAATAAACTAGAGGTTCGGTTTTCAAATACATTCACTTATTTGGAAAAGTTCTAGCTACCAAAAGTCCATATACCAATCTACCTCCCAAGAAATCCATTTATTACACCACTGGTTAGTTTTTTGTCTTCCTATATTCTTTATCAACCTATTCGAGTGATTCGTGAAATGTGGATACTTAAATCCTTCCTAAAAATTTGAGCTCTAAAACGAGAAGAAATACAAGGTCATTTTAAGTCATTCCTCTACCCAATTATAAAAACCAAGTGAATATTTCTACATATTGATTTCTGTCCCATAAACTGTACAATATAGGTCAATTTTTTCCTTTAACTTATTTAAATATTGTTAGTGCACAATTGTTCAATGGTCTGATGAAATTTCATTGATAAAGGCATGATTATGCCAATCCATGTTGCATATTTCCATTAACAATGTTTACTTACATGTAAAACAATGTTGTCTATGCTTTTATGTTATTTTGAGTTTGCTTTTAGTGATGAAATTGGAATATATGATATTAATTTATGACTTGCAATTATAGCTGCTGAGATACTATTATTTTTCTCTACTATATTGTTATTTCTATTCCTCTGGGTGCTTTCTTCATATTTTTTTTTTTACTAATTGAAGGGATTCGTAATTCTATATTTTACCATATTGCTTGTTGGTTCCATGTAGATTTAATTGACATATAATAGGTGGTTTCTGTTTTTTGGATGTCTGTGTAGTTTTTGGCACATCATATTGAATTTCTATAATGTGTAGCTCCCTAACATTCAGATAGAACCTTCATTGAAAAATGTGAGGGGGGTTTCAAATTCACATTGGATAACACCCTCCTCTGGGATAAAAAAGTTTAACAAACACAATAACAGAGAAACAATTAGTGACATCACCAAAATATGTAGCCTCTTCAAGGTATCATATCCTCTCATCAAGGTCAAGAATCTATTCACCAAAAATGTCCTATGGAAATGATGGTTTAAGAAACAAAACCAGAAAAAAACCTTCATTGTGAACAAAAAAATCTAAAACTTCTCCAAGGTCACCAATCTGCTCGTAAAGTTAAATTGTGTCTTGATCAAGTCCAACAACAAAGAAACATTCAGTGAAAACACCAAAATCTACAACTTCTTCAACGTCTTCTAAACCATCTTCAAAGTCAATATTGTGTGCATCAAATTCCTCACCAAGGTCATCAATGGAGTCATCAAAACTACTATTTCAAACTTCAATGCCAAAAATAAGTCAAAAGAATTAAATTCCTCCTCCAAAACCTTCTTCTCTGAGCAAATCTAGCATCATGTTGTCGAGAAATTCAGTAATTCCACAAGGAAATTCTATCAAAGTTAAAAGAAATCATTTTAATCCATATTTAATGCCTACTTTTTTAGGTGGAACACCTCCAAATTTAAGGACTACAATGCCATAAAATACAACTTTACCTAATAGGAGTAGACCTAGAACCCCCAACTTTGTGTGACATGTACAACTGAAGATTCTATGGTAAGCAGTGTGAGAAGAGAGTCCTGATCACTGAGTTGAGAAAGATAAATAGTTTGGTATGACAACCTTACTTGTGATAGGTCTAGCTAGCAGACTACCAAACTACATGGTAATGGCATTCAAAATGTGAAAATTCCCATTTCACTTGGAAATAAGATGGTAGAGAAAGGTATAGATGAAAGGAGATATCTATCTAGATGGTAAAGAAATCAAATAGTTCTATCAATTCCACCTTGCAACTCTAAGAGACATTGAATTAAATTTAATCTCAAGATAGGGCTTTGGGAGGACACTCTCAAAGCCAACCTTCGTTATGGCTTTGAAACACATGGTAAGTATTGACTCAGCAACCTTATTTGCATAATTTTTTCTAGCATGGACCTTAATGTCATAGCCTTCTTTTGCCTAAAATGAATGCAAATTTCCTTGCAATTTGGCTTGCAACATTCATAATTCATGCTCATGGAACATGATTGTGTTGCAATTGTGATAACATGTGTTGTATGCAGAAGCTTTAATAAAAAATGATCGAAAATGACATTTTTTCTCTGTTTTTTTCAAGATTTAAGGAAAATTACACCAAGTAGCTTCTAGCCTCTTATGACCATCATGTCAGACTCATCTCAGGATATTTTCCAAGTAAGAGCCACCAAAAGCAAGAAATATAGTATACATGACTCTCCAATTTCAATTAGCAGCAATGATAGTTCTAAGTATGGTGCAAACATTGCTCCAGATCCTCAATGGGGCATGTTTGATGACAATAATTTGGGGAGTGAGAGAGGGAGATGGTAGGAGAAAAAATTCAAGGAATCCACGAGAAATCGAAAAATATATAACTAATAAGGTTTTGAATAAGATCAAACTAAAAGTCCACAAAATAGGAAATAGTTTGTGCCATTTAGTTGCTACCCGGATAATAGATGACATCTGGCATAATACTACACATTTTGTACTTAACATCATGAATATTTTTAATAATGGGTAGTTAGTGTGCATCAATTTCAGTGTTCAATCATCATGAGGATCATGACATCATGTCCTACCATAGATTTTTCCTATTCATTTCTATAGTTCTAATGCGATGGATGTTCTATGGAAGAATGTTTGAACATGATGAATCCTAGTTTCGATGTTGAAAGTTTTTTTTCTAATTCATTTTCAATATAAAATGCTTCCTTTAACTATTAATAAAATATATTACATGTTAGTAATGATACACAAAATGGTTCCCAACTGAGAAGTCTCAACGATTGAAAAAAGTCATGTGAAAATCCCTTATATCTATAAAAAATTTCCCAACAACATAAAGCCTATCAAAATTGACACATGGACATAAATAAGAAGAAACATTTCTTTAAATCTTCTTGAAATAAAAGGGGGAAAAACAAAAATTCTTTCCATAAAGGCACAAAAGTAGTTTTCATAGATTTCCAAACAATTCACTAACTATCATGATGAAACGTGCAATTAAAGGGGTACCTTATTTGTCATTAGGAATGGACCATAACCATTATTATTTCCATAAAAAATTGTGATAATGTAAATTCAAACATCATTAATATGATAAAAATATTTGGTTGGCTTCTTATTCTTTGAAATAATGAGGAAAATTGTTAACAACTTATCAATCTGGGGTAGTGCTGGAGGACTACATGGACTAGCTATGGTTATTCTCGCCTTTAGCAATCAACAAAATTAGATTCATGACTTGGCCTTCTACTAGAATTTTGTGATTCCATAGAGAAAGCAGCTCGGGAGTATGAGAACCAATAAATTTTTTCTTGCTCATAGTGCAAGGAGATCCCCTAAATATTCTTGCAATTGGCATAGATATTGCACATCCTACTAACTTTTGCATTTGAAAAACAATTTTCATCTAAATATTGAAGTCTTGCATATGTATTTTATTTGTTTTCCGAAATAAAAATTTGACCATCTTAGCCATTGTTAAAATCTAAACAAGAATTATTTCTTCTCTTACACACTTGAGAAATAGAATTCTAGCTCTAATAATCTATTGAGGTATATGGAAGTTAATGGCCTAAGAAAATTTGTAACCTAAGAGAGAAACATGTTAGGAAATGGGTGAAGTTGGTATTACACACCCAATTGGATAACCTTGAGGAGAAAAAATTTCTCCCACTTTATTTGTTGGCATAACCTAGTAAGTGTTATTCACTAGCATGTATTTTGTAAAGGCATTGACCTAGTTCCAATTCAACTCCATCCACCAGGTTGTAGAGGATTCCAAGCCTAATTTCATGAAAAGTAAGTTGGGGATGATCACATTGACCTGCTTGATGACATGTCTATGAAGATTAACTACCTTGAACTATTTTTCTGCGTAGGGAAAGAGAGACATTCCCATGTCTGAGCATGAAAACGTTCTTTGATATTGTTAATTCCTCTAGTTTTTACTTCTACAAGTTCTATAGGCAGAGTCTGTAAAGGGGCAGGTAGCCTTTGAATCTCATCTTTTATGAAAGGTGACATATCTAGTAAATGCCCCTATAGTCAATCTCTGGAATGGATCTAAATAGAAGTTCTTCATTTTAATATCCATAAAACACAACAACTTTAAGGTGAACTATGTACATGTGTCATTTCTCCCACAAACTAAAGGCTTCCTCTAATATCCATAAAACATAACCACTTTAAGGTAAACTATGTACATGTGTCATTTCTCCCACAAACTAAAGGCTTCCTCCCATTAATTTTAGATGTGAACTCTACCATAAACTTTTTAAGTCAAACTTTAAGATAAACAATGCACATGTTATTTACCTCATGATCTTGTGTCATTTTTCTCATGCATTTGCAATAAATGTCGATTTAATATATATATTTTTATTGAATTTGTTTTTTCCCAGGGATAAGAAAACCATTAAATATGGTTGAAAAATGGAAATTATGCATAGAAGTTTCTTGCTATCCCAATCCAGGGAAAGCAGTGATTACATATGTGCTTTCCAATATTGCGACTAGAAAAGTTGTCCAAAGGAAAATGAATATACTGGGAAGAACAACAAACAACGAGGCATAGTATATTGGATTGATAGAAGGCTTGGGAACAACGATGAAGTATGGATCAAATGGAATTGTAGTTTTCACCAATTCTGAACTTGTGTGAAACCAGATGAATGGCGTGTGCCAAGTTAAAAATTAGAGGCTAAAAGAACTGCATGGAATAGAAAACAATATTGTTAGCCAATTTCAATTTTTTAGTATAAGGCATTGTACAAATGTGAATAAGATGTATGCTGATCTATTACATGGGGCAATGCCAATTCATGATGCATATATCAAATATGAATTGTAATTATACAGAGCAATGCCAATGCAAGATTCATCTCTCAAAGATGAATTGGTTTTGAGATGCTCTTCTTCAAAAATTCAAGATTCATCTCTCAAAGATGAATTAGTGTTGAGACGCTCCCCTTCAAAATTTGTTGATGGACATTGTAACATATCTTGGATATGTTTGTGTTGTGTACTTATAAATGCGTCTTTTCTAATGACCATGTGTTTTTTTCAATTATATACCAAGTGTGCTCCCAGCACACCATGTAAAGCGCAACTTGGTGAACTTCACATTTGCAACAAGTCAACTTCAAGTTTTTATAAAATTAAAATGCGGGAATTCAAGAAATTTTTGTTTAAATGGAGTTTTACACTTCTTTTTTAATGACCATGTGTTTTTTTCAATTTTATACCAAGTGTGCTCCCACCATGTAAAGAAAAATTTGGTGAAATTATCATTTTTATAATTTATTTTTTTCTTAAATTGAATTTTACACATCAATTATTGCTTTGAAAGTTGTGTTCTACATAATTTGTGTACACTAAATTACAAATTGATTTTCTGATATCTATTTTGTGTAAATGTCCACCAATAGATATATATATCATGGAGGATGAACGACGAAGATCAGCTGAATCCCATATGGAGGTTCAAGGATCGGGGGATGTTCACGGTATTTAAATATAATCTTAAATCTTCATACATGTGTGTACATATGGAATTCATTTTTTATTAACTTTGTGAGTTAAATTAGTTGTTAATAAGTTTCATTTTTTAATTTTTAGGAGGTAAGAGGAGAAGGGTTTCTACTCCATCCATGGAGCGTGCCCATGGTTCAACCAGTCGTGGTATGGTTCATGCAATTTAATCAATGAATATGTATATGTATTTATATGTACACATGAATGTATTTTTCAATTGATTATAAATTTGTATTTGTTTATGAAGCTTCTCTCTCGTCTCGAGAGGTTGGTGGTGGTTCAAATCCACTTAGAGAGCCATCAATGAGTGGTAGCAGGTTGCGTGAAGGGGGTGATATTTATTCCCCCGAAGGGCAATCAACGACTTCTGGTTCTCAGCAGGGTCATTTTGGGTCTGGTTCTCAACAAGGTTGTTCTGGGTCTGGTTCTCAACAGGGTCATGTTGGAGAAGATGGTAACCAACAACGTCAAGGTTGCTATCAATTTCAATATTTTTTTCATTAAATTTGTAGAACTTTTTTTACATGTGTTTTTTCTAATATACGAAATTTTATATATATATTGATGCAGAGGCCGAAAGTGTTCCAACTAGTGGTCAAAATAGACACAGGGCAGACCGCTACATTCAAGAAGAAGGTTGTCTACCCAACACAACTTATCTGGCCAACATTACTGATATACCATGGGAAACAAACATGGCGCAATGCACCTTACAAAGGTGTGAAAAAATTCATGCAAAATTGTAGAGAGATCTCATGGTTTTGTCTCTACCTGCTAAGAATCAACAAAGCCTTGAAATAGTTACACATTCATTGGGCGAAATTGTAAATGTGTAAAAAACTCTTGGGCCAACGACTGATACATTTGTAGAAGTGATGAGAAAGAGAAATGAAATAGTAATGGGTCTAGATAAATGGGAGGATGTAAAACAAAAAGTTACAAAAGATGTGGCCAAGTCAATGTTTAATTTCAAGGAAGGGCCAAAAAGAAAAATGTTGAAGGTGCAATATTTCAAGCACCCAGACATAGCTCACTATTTGTATGATAGGCACCTTGCGGCGTATGGAAGGATCCCATGGAACGATGAGGTTCCTATTTATTTTGCACAAATGTTTTACGCAGAATTTTTTTGGGTATGAAACCCAACTACAATGACCTTCCGTCAGAATTTTTTGGCCCGAGGAAAGGTCGATTATATGACCGTAAGGGCGCTAAGCGAGATGTGGAGTTGCCTCGCCCTGAGCCGCCATTGGTGAGTCGACATTTTCGGGTCGAAACTGTGAGGTAAGAGATGGATGTGACTTCTCAAATAAGTCGAGAAGTAATGGATGTTATGATCGACAATGTTAGCAGTGGATTGGGTGGAGTCGATCTTTGTTTAAATCGACAAAGAGCATGTGAAAATGCATGTGCCAATTTTGTGTATTGTATAGATGAGGATATTGACAACATGAATGTTGAATATCTTTGAATATATGCTAAAAATTGTCGCAATGGTTTGCAAGACCTAATTCTTCATGAATAAGAGGGCACCAGAACGGTATGTGTAACTAATGACCTTAAGGTTTCAAATTATTTTAACATACATATACATGTGTACAATTTGTAATAAATACATGTGTATGTATATGTATACATTTATTTGTATTTACATTAATCTAAAAAAATGTATGATTATATGTTAAAACACCATTTGCAGTTCTCACACATGATTCATGACGAAAATGTTAATATCACATTCGGGACCTCTGGTTCAAACAATGCAGATGGGTCTAACCATCAAGATATGTTGGCAAATGTTAGTGTTTTTTAAGTGATTTTAAAATAAATAATTGTGCACACATGTACATGTATGTATATATAATTTGATAAAATGTTTTAACAGATACCGATTCCGTCCGATGTTTTTGGGATGGCAGTACCTTCTTCTTCCTTGGGAGATGTACCTTCTACTTCCTTGGGAGATGAGCCACAAATATGGACAATTTTTTACAAGTTCAAAATTTATGTTTAAAATTTATATATATATATATATATTCCACCTCAAAAAGTTCCATTAAAATTTGAGATATATATATACAGAGAGAGATCTATATTTTGAGTTATTTAAAATTTTTTGAATTTAGGTTCCTATAGAAGATTTCTTTAATCCGCGGACTCTAGCGACGAAGATAGGAACATCCACAACATTTGAACAAGTTGTCTTTAGTTCCTTTTTTTAATATTATTGAAAATAAGTTTATATATGTACACGTGCATTTTCATTTGAAAGTTTTTAATACATATATATATATATATATATATATATATATTGTACATTTTACCGCTGCAGATGTTCCTATGGGGGGCAGAACTTGTTCATCAAATGGAGAGGGAACCTCATGAGGTATTGCATGATTTTTTTGTTATATTTTGTTTTTTACATGAAGTTCTAGATATATATATTCTCACTCATTTTTAAAACATCAAATTTTAATGTTCAAGTACATGTGCATTGTGTATGTAGGTTTCCCATGATGCTTCACATGATAGGGCATGGATTGAGACCCTGATAGGAAAGACGCTAGATCCGTCTCTATTTGATGGACATGATTTGTAGATTTGATTTCAAGATTTAGATGGTCTTAAAATTTGTTAAACTTGATATAGTTTGATACTTGTGAGATCTACAATTTTTGGACATATTTTATTACATTGTTAATATAATTTGTTTTGTTTCAAAAAGTTAATTTTTGGATGGTTTTAGTACTTTTGGCATGTGAATGTGAAGTAATGTTGTCATCTATAAATTAATGTTGTCGTCTGAACTACATTTGGTATGTTATGTAATGACATGTGTTATAATTTGTTTTATTTTTAAAATTTAAGTTTTGGATGCTTGGAGTACATTTGGCATGTGAAGTAATGTTGTGATCTATAATTTTTTGTTAAATTAAAAGTTAAAAGTTTTGGATGGTTTCAATCTACATTTGACATGTGATATAATGTTAAATGTTTTTATTGGATAGTTGAACTATAATTGGCATGGCATGTGAAGTAATGTTATGTATGATATAATCAAAAAGTTTTTAAAACTCAAGTTTTGGATGGTTTCAATCTACATTTCACATGTGATATTTAATGTTTTAAATGTTTAATGTTTTAATGTTGCACGATATATAATCAAAAGGTTTTTAAAAATTAAGTTTTGGATGGTTTCAATCTACATTTGGCACATGTGGTATATAATGTTAAATGTTTCTATTGGATCTAATTGAACTATAATTGGCATGGCATGTGAAGTAACGTTGCACGATATATATAATCAAAAAGTTTTTAAAACTCAAGTTTTGAATGGTTTCAATCTACATTTCGCATGTGATATTTAATGTTTTAAATGTTTAATGTTTTAATGTTGCATGATATATTATCAAATTTTTTTAAAATTTTAAAGTTTTGGATGGTTTCAATCTACATTTGGCACATGTGGTATATAATGTTAAATGTTTCTATTGGATAGTTGTTCACTATAATTGGCATGGCATTTCAAGTAATGTTGCACAAATCCCTTTTGGATGGTTGAAGTACATTTGGAATCTTAAGATTTATTTTGATCTCTACATGTAGTCTTGTTTGAATGAAAAAATTTCCAATAGGAAGAACATAGCTTTTCAATGCAACTAACCATGTATCAATTGAGCTCTAATTGAAAAAAGAGTTTAAAAAATTGATATATGTACAAATTATCCCTTTAATTTTGATTGGAAATATAAGTCTAGTACATATATATGTTTGTTTAATTTGGTCAATGTCGTTAATGCACTCAAATAGGTAGCCTTGTTGATTTATTTACATTGTGGAAACTTTTTACCAGAAAATCCAACTAGTTTTTCATCAATGCACATAGAAAAACTACTTGGAACAATTAATTTCATTCTAGAACATATCTATCCAATACAAGTAACATTTTCATCAATGCACATTGAACATATCCGACCATTGGACAAACAAATTTTGTACTAGATTTTCAATCAGGAATAGAGATGTGGGTCAAATCCCACCAAAAGTCGAAGAAGTGCTCCGAGTCTATTGTCTGAAAGGAATATTCGTAAAAAACTATACTGCGGATGATTTATTTACGTTGTGGATACTTTTTAGCAGAAAATCCAACTAGTTTTTCATCAATGCACATAGAAAAACTACTTGGAACAATTAATTTCATTCTAGAACATATCTATCCAATACAAGTAACATTTTTCATCAATGCACATTGAACATATCCGACCATTGGACAAAAAAAATTTGTACTAGATTTTCAATCAGGGAATAGAGATGTGGGTCAAATCCCACCAAAAGTCGGAGAAGTGCTCCGAGTCTCTTGTCTGAAAGGAATCTTCATACAAAACTATATTGCGGATGATTTATTTACATTGTGGATACTTTTTACCAGAAAATCCAACTAGTTTTTCATCAATGTACATAGAAAAACTAGTTCCAGTTAATTGCATTCTAGAATATATATATTGAGTAAGTAAATAATTTTTCATCAATGCACATAGTAAAACTACTTGAACAATTAATTTCATTCTAGAACATATATATATATATATATATATGTAACATTTTTCATCAATGCACATGTATATAAAAGCTACTTTCAGTTGTGCTGACGAGAAAATCTGTCCCGTCCAACAACAGGGGATCTCCCCGGTAAAAGGTCCCAATTAGACCTTGAACCGTTTGGAATAGGGATCCCGTCTGGGGTGTGGGTCGGGCTACCATTGATTTATCCTTTCTTTGGATCTCGCTTAACCTTCTATAAAACAGTGGGTACACACCTAATCAACTGATACAAGAAATATGATTGATGCATTAAATGTACATGCATCACTATGAGTAGCAAGAGAAAATAATAAAGCATGAAGTCCGAAGGAAGTGTCGTTAACAACACTTCATTAGGGTCATGCTTGTAAACTGTTCTGACCGTAAAGGAAACAGTTCCTCACGGCAAGAACATCCTTCACTTCCTAAAAGTTTAAATGATAACACAAACGCAAATAAACAAAGTCATCAACATTCACTAAGAAAGTGAAATAAACTCAACCACCATTAACATACTCAGCAAACTGTTATGCAACTGTGATGTGAATTAAAGATGCAGTTCCCTTAATCTAAACATGTTCAGAAAATGAAGATATAATACTCAAGAGTGCTCATACATAAAACAACAGCAGATCCAAAAAGGGAATTTTCAAAATGCTTGTATCATCATTAAATGTATAATATACTGGTAATACCATGTACTCTCCTCGAGTCCCCAACAAAAAAGGTCCCTTTACAAGCTCCCGAAGGAGTATTTATAATACAAAACCTGCCCTTTGGGCTTCCTTGACCTTTCATCTTCCTGACCTTTGTGCTGCCTTGCAATCCAGTCTTTTCTGCGACCTGCGACCTGAGCTGTTGTTGTGACCTGCAACCTGACTGGGTCACGGGGCCGCAGGTTGTAAAAAAATGGCCAAGGTGCGACCTTACGACCTTGCGACTGGGTCGCAAGGTCACGGGGTCGCGGATCATGAAAAAAAGATGAACATGCGACCTTGCAACCTTGCGACTAGGTCGCTGGGTCGCGGGGTCGCAACTTTCGGGAAAAATCAGAAATGCGACCCTGCGACCTACTGGGATTTGCGACCTCGCGACCTCGGTAGACATGCGACCTGCGGCCTCGCCAGATATGCGACCTGCGAACTCCTGGGATTTGCGACCTGCGACTTCAAAAGGGTTGTAGATCTGCGGATTTTATAGCAGTATTCCTCATCTCACGTTCTTCGCTTTGAAAACCGGTCCTCTTGCTTGCTGGAAAAAAAAAAAAAACTCCAACTCATCGTGCAAACCCACAGCCTCCACCTGCAATCAGATGGCTTACGTTACACATCTTCATGATTTGATATCGATACTAAGAGCATGTTTAAATAATTGCAAAAATGAAAATAATAAACTTAGACCCCTATGTGGTTAAGTGTGGGGCTACTGAATGATCGGAGAGAGTGGTTGGGGTAAGCTTTCGCTGTGCCCTTTCTTTGTTAGGATCATTAATTTTCTTCCATGCACAAAATCCTCCTGGATTGAATTGCTTGATAGGCATGGGCTTCCTCATTCGCATCTTCAATGGTTTCCGTAGACAAATTGTGTTTTGTAACTGGGGTCGCGCAGTGGGAGAATCTCTCTGGTTGCAGCTTCCCTTAGGCACACCTTTCTGCGACCTTGCGACCTAGGAGGGGTCGCAAAGTCACATGGTCGCATTTCCTATCCAGCAACACGTATTGCGACTTAGCGACCTGGAGAGGTCACGCGACCTTATCTTCTCATGGGCTGTTACTATGGTTCCTGATGCCAAGAGGCTATATATGTAGACATGCTTCTTTTTCCCTAGCCTGTAGGCTTGGATCACGGCTTTTTTGACAATGGACGGGTTCTAGACTGGATCAAGAAAGACTACTCTCGAAGCCCATGTGGAAAATATCATGCACGTCTCACAGGTCGCACAGTCGCATGGGAAACAGGTCACATTTGTTGGCTGGAAGAAAAATCTGCGACCTTGCGACCCGAAGCCTTCAACTGCGACTGCTCTTACAATGGTCGTAGGGTCGCGAGTCGCATTTTCATTCACTCTATCAGCTATGCGACTTAGTGACTATTTTTTCTGCAGTCAGCTACAATGCGTGTGAAACGCTTTACTTTCAAATCGATCTTTCCACACTCTGTAACCAAACCCACACTTCCACAATGTTGAACACTCATTCTTCCATGCAAGGAAATCGGTGCTTGAATTTTTTGCAGGTTCATTGGAGCGACTGTTGCACTAGCTGCTTTGCAGGCAGAACTCAACAAAGCTTAAGGTCGAACCCTTCCAGTAGGACGCGACGCATCAGATATTTTTGCTGCCCTTCATTTTGCTGAAGCTCTTCGGCGGTGTTCTGTTGAAGGCATTGTCGTCGATTTCGTATTAGTTATCTCTCTCCTTGAAATGCTTTCTCAATTGTACAGAAAAAACCATCCATAAACCATGCATGATTGCGTCCGACCCTGCACAGAAAATTTTTAAAAAACGTTTATGAAAAACTGCATTCGTAAATATGTCAACTTTTGTTGCTATTCTCTCTGCCAGAGTATTAATGAATTCATGGGCATTGTAAGACTTCTCCGACGGGCTGGCATGCGTTGTGAACCAGTGCAATTATCACTGTTTGAATACAGAATACGACATATCTTGAAAGCCAACGTCCTTAGCAAGTATTTCACGCATAATGTGGTTGACATCTTTCTTCTACCGAATCAAAAAAACAAGTGGTTGTTTCCCACGAAACTAACGTTCCACATTAACGGTTGCGCTGGTTCAACGGAGCGTTTCGCTTTTTCCTGGTGTATCCTGCGGCAATGACAAAGTTGACATAGTTGAATCCATGCGCATGCAGTCTGGACGGGATTAGGTTGCCATTATTATTATCTCATTCACACTGGATGATAGCAAACGCTGCCTGCCTCCATCGAAATGCATCCACGTGGTGTCATGCATGAAGAGGTTACTAATCCTTATTAATGCATTCCTGGGAGGCACTGAACGCAACGTTGGGCCTTGGAAACTTTCCTACGAGGTGGAAAACGCTGGCGTTGTTCCAACTGGATCAAAGCACATCCTTTCACACGTGGCGAGGAGCCCAGAAAATACGCCGTGGACTACCTCATGCACGCTGTGGCTGTGCTGCAGCAGGAGGAAACCACCCTCCATGCAAGGCTTTAATCGAGAATAGAAAAGGCGTGTATGCCTCCCATGATAGAAGGCAAGTGCAGAACAGGGAATAGCTGGTAACGCTCATAATTGGTGCTGACCATAATTCAAGACTCCACCCTCGCCATGCTTGCATGCTATTATAGGTTTATTATGGTGTTTGGCTCCATGCAACGTAAATATCGAACGTTGGACCATAAAATATATATCTACTCCACCTTCACTATAAAATGCGATCACAATATATGTCTTCTCCAAAGTTTTGAACGCAAATTTTGGTCGTTGTATGTATATGTGTCTGCTCCATATTTAAAAATTTGGCGTAGAAGCACATTAACATGCTACAAATTGGTTTTGTGCCATGTCTCCAATGTATCATTGACCGATATATATATACATGCTCCAAACATTTACCGAGTTGGAAAACCTTCCATCGAATGTCACGTGTTGCACCAACTCACGTGGTTTGAAACATATGGCTTAATCCCTTTCGCGCCTTAGTTGCAACGCACTATAGTTATAGCACTGCGCTCCATGCCTTAGTTGAAAAGTCGACCACCATGTGTATATATATAAACATTTACGTTGGCTCCATGCAACGTAAACATTGCATGTTCAGCTCCATGCAACGTAAACGCGACTTTAGATCATGGAATATTATATATCTGCTCCAAAAATTTAAACCCTGCCATAGGAATGTTTATGTCGAATCGTAATGCATTTTCATATAATTTTGACCCGCGTTTTAATTGTAACGTTGACCACCATATATAAAAATGCCTTAAACATTCTAACATAAGACTTAGGAATAAAAGTATTCGGTCTTGACTGTAATGTTCCTCTCGGCGGTCTTATATGGTTTTGAGATCATATGTGATTGTGCCTAGGCTTAAATATACAACGTCACCTTAGTCCACGGATGTGCGCCCACTTATAATGCTCGCACATAGTTTTCTCCATGATCTCCTATGGTTTTGAAACCATCTGATTTCTTTGCCTTGGTTTAATCACATCATACTAAAACCATAACCTGGGTCCACATATTTGCGCCCAACCTGTAGCTCGGGTTTAATAGATATTGTTTCTCAAAGGTGCGGTTGATATTTGAAACTCTTTCGTTAGCTTGCCAGCACCAACATGTGTGTTTTCGCACCGCTGCTTGACACCTTGACTGAGATTGTGGTTCTATGTGAGTCTTCTGAGACCACTATTTTTACCGGGCTATACTTTGGGCTAGACTGGTCGGGGTGGTGAAATATGTCCCTTTGTGTGCACTCATCGACATTTAGATGGTATTGTGAAGGATCTACAAAACTTCCTTTAAGGTGAAACACCTACCATCTCAGAACAAATATACTTGATTTGGCTCATACGTAAGCCTAGATCATAGCAAATTATTTTGGTTTATGTGAGATGGCGCCCGGCACGGAATTTTCCAAACGAAGCGTATTTAAGTATTTGGTGCGCACTGGTGAAGAAAGCCTCTTGCGTTGGTGACATAAAAGGTTCTTTCTCTGATCGACACGTATCACACTATCCTGCCTTTTAACAGTACTGGTCACTTGCTCCTCCTCCTCCCCTGTTCCGCAACTTTGGCCTCGTCGTTGAGCTCAATTTCATTTCCCTTGATGTCGTGACATGACTGAGGAGTTTGTTACCCGTGGGGTCGACCTGTGTGGAACATTACGACAATCACAATTACTCTTTGATAATGGCGTCCTTAGATAAAACATATGAAATTAACGAGCTTAAAATGCGTATCCAGTCAACATGATTAATGACTCATGACAAGAGGGCCTTTAATTTCAAATAAACAAAAATGTTTTCATTTGAATGTGCTCATGGCGCAATTGCGGTAAGAGCGTTCGAGCGTGTGCTGAATGATCCCTCCCACATATGGCGTGATTGCAGTGACAACATCTGGTCATGGTGATGAGACAACTCATGAGGGGTTGGGGATAGGTCGGCGGGATGTCGTTGCCTGCAGGTCAGGTGAAAGACTTTAACTCCTAAGCGAGCAGAGGGGGAACCTGAAATTTTAAATATACCCAAAATTTTGGGTGCTGTTGTAGCGGCTACAACAAATGGGTGAACCACTGGTAGAATCCAACATCTACATCAATATCACAACAATAGTCTGAGTCCGGATAGTGATGCAAGGGAATATTGAACAAATTCCGTGGGTACCCTTAGTATTACTTTGGTCCTTTACAGGTATGCCTAATCCTTGTGTCTCAACTAAGTCTCGCTAATCGAAACACATCAAGGAGAAAGCTCATAGACGCCAGTAGCTTGTTGATGATGTGAAGAGCAAGGCACTAGGTTTATTATTTTCAGGATTTGTTTTTAAAGTAAGTTTTTGGTGTTGCTCCGCTGCCAGCAGGCCTGGACAGTACCCCGACGGAGTCACTTCAAGAAATCACAAACGTTGCTCTGCTGCCAGCGAGCCTGGTCAGTACCTCGGCAGAGTCGTTGCATTACCTCTCTGCGCAGGAATCCTTTCTCGATCCTTTACCCTTATTTGTTTCATGTGTTTGCGACACTTATTTTCATGTGCTCGTGGCACTTATTTTCGTGGGCGGATGAGGGATCCCGACTTATTTTACGGGCAAGAGAGGTTGTTTCTTGTTTTGCAGAAACTGAAAGATATCCCGATTTGGGTTTCCCTTTGTGCCAAACCTTCACATCCCATTCACCACAACAGGCGAAGCACGCAAAACAGATCATTAAAACGTCCAAGACTATGTTGGGCACAAGGCTTAGGCTACGGGTATGGGCCATTCGAACTCATTAGGTCTCCCTCAAGCAACCGGCTTGTATCTCCCAGGCTAAATAATTTTAGACTCATAGGCATCTTGTTGAGAATGCGACTTCGATGACTTGTCCTAAGAGAAAGCTGCCTTTTGAGATAGCCACTGCAACCTCACGCAAAATAACAGGGTTACTGCTTCAGCAATCAGGACAAAACAAGACCGCAAGGTGGTAGGGTTGCAATGAGGGCTCATGAAGTGGCAGGTGATATGACAGAAAAATGATGTGAGAAAGGGAGTGTATGACACAATGTAATAGGAGAGGCTCAAGATGCAATGCAAGCCATGTGCGAGGACGATCGACCAGCAGTAAGTGCAAAAACAAGCAGTGATTATTTATGCAAGAACAAGTAACTGAAAAGGAAATGAAAGGAAAATACTTGTAACATGATGATGCCTAAAATATTAATCGTAAACAAATATATAAAACACGCTTTTAAATCATAAAGTAAAAATTTGGCAAGTAAACCTAATTAACTTTGAATTAAAATTTTATTAACAGGTTCTAGCTAGCCTATACCTAAATCCTAGTTTAACCCATGAGGTGACCGAGTTATGTAAAATCAGTTTTCCAGTGCAAACACTACATTAGTTCGCATCGTGCAATGGCAGCAATGATCAGGATCAGAGCTAGTATCCAAAAAAGTGCAGTGACAACAAAACTTACCTGAGGAGCAGGTGCAGCGACAAGACAATCATAGATACTTACCAAAGAACATGCCAGAATAGATTGTGCAAGCTGAATCCCACTCTCATCTTGATACACAACAATATGTTCTTGAAACTCAGCATTTATAAATGACACACATTCATTCATGCACAATCCTAGATCTGACGGGCGCTGGGTAAGCCACCGCCTATTTTCAGGCACATCAACCGGAAATGGTTGGTCGAGTTGACCGGAAATCTTATCATGGTGTTGAGGACCATCAGTTTTATGGAATGGAAACAATAATCAAGTGCCAGGTGAATTATAGATGCATGCACATCCAAGCGTAGAAACCCTAGTTTCGAAAACCCTAGTCCGGGGTTGCTCCTGGGTTTGGTCAAGGGTATGGGGATCTGAATCCACATTTAGTGGAGCCTAAAATTCCTCACCGCCTTGAACAAACTCTGGACCTTCGAGCGGAGCGCTTCCCAACTTTGATGGTTGGGCGAGATCAACAGGCGAATGGATGTGATCATGCATTGTGGTGAGTTGCAAAATGTCAGTGGGCTTTGTATCAATTTGGTCAAATGTTTGCATGCTGATAGATTGATAGATCGATATATCAGATTCTTTAGATTCTCCAGGGTGGGGTGGATTTACCGTGGTTATGCTGGGAGGAGTGTGGTATTTGGGGATCGTCATCTGAGAAACGGTTAGCAGAAGCTGAAGCGCTTCGACTTTCTGATGGGTACTTGAAACTTCCCAAAGTGAATCATTGAATGCTGGTGTCTCCATATGGTCCGAAAAGAGATGTGAGTGACAATCCTCAGCGGTATGATTGAATATGTTTTAAGATAGGGAGTTATCGCTACAACCATCGATGTGGTCGAGTTGGGTACCTGGCATGTCAGGCTCCCCGAGAGCTACCGACTGGGATGGATCAATAAAGAGGACATATTGAGGTTGCCCAGACAGACAATCACTCCTATGGCTGTATAAAGATTCTGAGTGAGAAAGATCAGATCTGAAAGATTCATCGATTTTGAACTGTGATCGTGAAACACCATCTGCGTGCTTATGATTGCCGCCAATACCAGTATAAGGAAATTTTGAATGTCTCGAAGAAATTACTGGTGTGGCAGGATCGGGAAACTAACCAGGGAATAATGAACGCAAAGATTGAGTCGCAGGGGGGTTAACCATACAAGGCTTTTTAACACGTGCAACCGTGTCATTTAGAGAAAACAATGATCTGGCAGGCCTTGTAAGGGAATCAACTTTATGCGGGGTAGGAGTCAATTCATAATCCGTATGTGAACTGGATTTAGGTTTGTGTCCAGGGAGACACCGAGTGGGCTCGAGGTAGGTTTCATGAACCGAGAGAGATAATGAGCCACTGTGGTTTTCAAACTCTGATTCGACATGGTGCGTGAAAGATTCAAAGGTAGTGCAATAGGCTTTATCCTCTTGCCAGTGTCTATCCTTGCTCAGGACTTTCGAGGTCACAACTCCACTCCCGGACAACTCAGGAGGAGGGGCGAGAATATCACAAATAGCAACACTCTCGTTGGAGGCCTGAATGAGGTCTGGACTCGGGGAGATGGACAAGGAAGCATTAGGGACAAATTTTGAATAGCCGGTAACTTGCGGGTTATCATAGGGAACACTAGGATCTAACTGAAATTGTTCAAGGGAAACAAGAATCACATACTTGAACTGTTCACTTAAACATTTCCAATCAACATCCCTTTCAGGGAACTCAAAACAATAATGAAAAAATCTAATAGAGAATTCTTCCAGAGATTCCTGAGGTTCCATTCTAATGTCATTTAGCTTTATCACTACACTTTGCAAATCATACCTATGAAAAGCTTGTCGCAATTCACTGGCGAGTTGTTCAAACGAATGGATGGAAGCTTCCGGCAATGTGAGGCACCATTGCTTAGCACGAACTTTGAGAGTGAGGAAGAAAAGAAAACAAATCAAACCTTCATCATCAATTTCGTAGCACTCACCAAAGTCACAAAAATCTAAAAAGTGTTGTGTTATGGACACCCCATTTTCATCATCGAATTTTAACTGGGACAAGTGATACATAAGTTCATCGGGGATGAAGTATTGAGGCTCATAAAACTCCGACAAACATCTCGGGAGAATGATTTGGGAACGAGCCATTACAGATATGAGATTAACTGCAGGCTTTAAGGGCTCAGCTTGTCATCTGGCCCTCCTTCTATCGCCAATTCTGTTGACGGGAAAATCTGTCCCATCCAACAGCAGGGGATCTCCCTGGTAAAAGTTCCCAATTAGACCTTGAACCGTTTGGAATAGGGATCCCGTCTGGGGTGTGGGTCCGGCTACCACTGATTTCTCCTTTCTTTGGATCTCGCTTAACCTTCTATAAAACAGTGGGTACACACCTAATCAACTGATACAAGACATATGATTGATGCATTAAATGTACATGCATCACTATGAGTAGCAAGAGAAAATAATAAAGCATGAAGTCCGAAGGAAGTGTCGTTAGCAACACTTCTTTAAGGTCATGCTTGTAAACTGTTCTGACCATAAAGGAAACAGTTCCTCATGGCAAGAATACCCTTCACTTCCTAAAAGTTTAAATGATAACACAAACGCAGATAAACAAAGTCATCAACATTTGCTAAGAAAGTGAAATAAACTCAACCACCATTAACATACTCAGCAAACTGTTATGAAACTGTGATGTGAATTAAAGATGCAGTTCCCTTAATCTAAAGATGTTCAGAAACTGAAGATATAATTCTCAAGAGTGCTCATACATAAAACAACAGCAGATCCAAAAAGGGAATTTTCAAAATGCTTGTATCATCATTAAATGTATAATCTACTGGTAATACCATGTACTCTCCTCGAGTCCCCAACAAAAAAGGTCCCTTTACAAGCTCCCGAAGGAGTATTTATAATACAAAACCTGCCCTTTGGGCTTCCTTGACCTTTCATCTTCTTGACCGTTGGGCTGCCTTGCGACCCAGTCTTTTCTGCGACCTGTGACCTGAGCTGTTGTTGCGACCTGTGACCTGAGCTGTTGTTGCGATCTGCAACCTGACTGGGTCGCGGGGTCGCAGGTTGTAGGAAAATGGCCAAGGTGCGACCTTGCGACCTTGCGACTGTGTTGCAGGGTCGTGGGGTCACGGATCGTGAAAAAAAGATGAACATGCGACCTTGCAACCTCGCGACTAGGTCGCTGGGACGTGGGGTCGCAACTTTCAGGAAAATTCAGAAATACGACCCTGCGACCTGCTGGGATTTGCGACCTCGCGACCTCGGTAGACATGTGACCTGCGACCTCGCCAGATCTGCGACCTGCGACCTTCTGGGATTTGCGACCTGCGACTTCAAAAGGGTTGTAGATCTGCGGATTTTATAGCAGTGTTCCTCATCTCACATTCTTCACTTTGAAAACCGGTCCTCTTTCTTGCTGGAAAAAAAAAAAAAAATACTCCAACTCATCGTGAAAACCCACAACCTCCACCTGCAATCAGATGGCTTAGGTTACGCATCTTCATGATCTGATATGGATACTAAGAGCATGTTTAAATAATCGCAAAAATGAAAATAATAAACTTAGACCCATGTGTGGTCAAGTGTGGGGCTACTGAATGATCGGAGAGAGTGGTTGGGGTAAGCTTTCGCTGTGCCCTTTCTCTGTCAGGATCATAAATTTTCTTCCATGCACAAAGTCCTCTTGGATTGAATTGCTTGATAGACATGAGCTTCCTCATTCGCATCTTCAATGGTTGCCGTAGACAAATTGAATTTTGTAACTGGGGTTGCGCAGTGGGAGAATCTCTCTGGTCGCAGCTTCCCTTAGGCACACCTTTCTGCGACCTTGCGACCTAGGAGGGGTCGCACAGCCGCATGGTCGCATTTCCTGTCTAGAAACACGTATTGTGACTCAGCGACCTTATCTTCTCGTGGGTTGTTACTATGGTTCCTGATGCCAAGAGGTGATATATGTAGACATGATTCTTTTTCCCTAGCCTGAAGGCTCGGCTCACGGCTTGTTTGATAATGGACGAGTTCTAGACTGGATCAAGAAAGACTACTCTCGAAGCCCATGTGGAAAATATCATGCACGTCTCACAGGTCGCACAGTCGCATGGGAAACAGGTCGCATTTGTTGGCTGGAAGCAAAATCTGCGACCTTGCGACCCGAAGCCTTCAACTGCGACTGCTCTTACAATGGTTGTAGGGTCGCGAGTCGCATTTTCATTCGCTCTATCAGCTATGCGACTCAGCGACTTTTTTTTCTGTAGTCAGCTACAATGCGTGTGAAATGCTTTACTTTCAAATCAATCTTTCCACACTCTGTAACCAAATCCACGCTTCCACAATGTCAAACACTCATTCTTCCATGCAAGGAACTCGGTGCTTGAATTTTTTGCAGGTTCATTGGAGCGACTGTTGCACTGGCTACTTTTCAGGCAGAACTCAACAAAGCTTAAGGTCGAACCCTTCCAGCAAGACGCGACGCATCAGATATTTTTGCTGCCCTTCATTTTGTTGAAGCTCTCTGGCGGTGTTCTGTTGAAGGAATTGTCGTCGATTTCGTATTGGTTATCTCTCTCCTTGAAACGCTTTCTCAATTGTACAGCAAAAACCATCCATAAACCATGCATGATTATGTCTGGCCCTGCACAAAAAAAATTTAAAAAACGTTTATGCAAAACTGCATTCGTAAATATGTCAACTTTTGTTGCTATTCTCTCTGCCAGAGTATTAATGAATTCGTGGGCATTGTAAGACTTCTCCGACGGGCTGGCATGCATTGTGAACCAGTGTGATTATCACTGTTCGAATACAAAATATGGCAAATCTTGAAAGCCAACGTCCTTAGCAAGTATTTCACGCATAATGTGGTTGACATATTTCTTCTGCCGAATAAAAAAAACAAGTGGTTGTTTCCCATGAAACTAACGTTCCACATTAACAGTTGCGCTGGTTCAACGGAGCGTTTTTCTTTTTCCTGGTGTATCATGCGGCAATGAAAATGTTGACACAGCTGAATCCATGCGCATGCAGTCTGGACGGGATTAGGTTGCCATTATTATTATCTCATTGACGTTGGATGACAGCAAACGCTACCTGCCTCCATCGAAACGCATCCACGTGGTGTCATGCATGAAGAGGTTACTAATCCTTATTAATTCATTCCTGGGAGGCGCTGAACGCAACATTGGGGCTTGGAAACTTTCCTGCGAGGTGGAAAACACTGGCATTGTTCTAACTGGATCAAAGCACATCCTTTCACATGTGGCGAAGAGCCCAGAAAATACACCATGGACTGCCTCATGCACGCTGTGGCTGCGCTGCAACAGGAGGAAACCACCCTCCATGCAAGGCTTTAATTGAGAATAGAAAAGGCGTGTATGCCTCCCATGATAGAAGGCAAGTGCAGAACAGGGAATAGCTGGTAATGCTCATAATTGGTGCTGATCATAATTCAAGACTCCACCGTCGCCATGCTTGCATGCTATTATAGGTTTATTAAGGTGTTTGACTCCATGCAACGTAAATATCGAACATTGGACCATAAAATATATATCTGCTTCACCTTCACTATAAAACGCGATCACAATATATGTCTGCATTGAAGTTTTGAACGCAAATTTTGGTCGTTGTATGTATATGTGTCCACTCCATATTTAAAACTTTGGCGTAGAAGCACATTAACATGCTGCAAATTGGTTCTGCGCCATGTCTCCAACGTATCGTTGATCGATATATATATATATATATATATATATATATATATATATATATATATATATATATACATGCTCCAAACATTTACCGAGTTGGAAAACCTGCCATCGAATGTCACGTGTTGCACCAACTCACGTGGCTTGAAACATATGGATTAATCCCTTTCACGCCTTAGTTGCAATGCACTATAGTTATAGCATTGCACTCCATGCCTTAGTTGAAAAGTCGACCGCCATGTGTATATATATAAACATTTACATTGGCTCCATGCAACGTAAACATTGCATGTTCGGCTCCATGTAGCGTAAACGCGACTTTAGATCATGGAATATTATATATCTGCTCCAAAAATTTAAACCCTGCCATAGGAATGTTTATGTCGAATCGTAATGCATTTTCATATAATTTTGACTCGCGTTTTAATTGTAACGTTGACCACCATATATACAAATGCCTCAAACATTCTAACATAAGACTTAGGCATAAAAGTATTCGGTCCTGATTGTAATGTTCCTCTCGGCGGTCTTATATGGTTTTGAGATCATATGTGATTGCGCCTAGGCTTAACTATACAACGTCACCTTAGTCCACGGATGTGCGCCCACTTATAATGCTCGCACATAGTTTTCTCCACGATCTCCTATGGTTTTGAAACCATCTAATTTATTTGCCTTGGTTTAATCACATCATACTAAAACCATAACCTGGGTCCACATATTTGCGCCCAACCTGTAGCTCAGGTTTAATAGATATTGTTTCTCAAAGGTGCGATTGATATTTGAAACTCTGTTGTTGGCTTGCCAGCACCAACATGTGTGTTTTCGCATCGCTGCTCGACACGAAACACCTTGACTGAGATTATGGTTCTATGTGAGTCTTTTGAGACCACTTTGTTTACCGGGCTATACTTTGGGCTAGACTGGTCGGGGTGGTGAAATATGTCCCTTTGTGTGCACCCATCGACATTTAGATGGTATTGTGCAGGATCTACAAAAATTCCTTTAAGGTGAGACAACTACCATCTCGGAACAAAGATACTTGATTTGGCTCATATGTAAGCCTAGATCATAGCAAATTCTTCTGGTTTATGTGAGATGGCGCCTGTCACGGACTTTTCCAAACGAAGCGTATTTAAGTATCTGGTGCGCACTGGTGAAGAAAGCCTCTTGCGTTGGTGACATAAAAGGTTCTTTCTCTGATCGACATGTATCACACTATCCTGACTTTTAACAGTACTGGTCACTTGCTCCTCCTCCTCCCCTGTCCCGCAACTTTGGCCTCGTCGTTGAGCTCAATTTCATTTCCCTTGATGTCGTGACATGACTGAGGAGTTTGTTACCCGTGGGGTCGACCTGTGTGGAACATTACGACAATCACAATTACTCTTTGATAATGGTGTCCCTAGATAAAAAATATGAAATTAACGAGCTTAAAATACGTATCTAGTCAACATGCTTAATGACTCACGACGAGAGGGCCTTTAATTTCAAATACACAAAAATGTTTTCATTTGAATGTGCTCATGGCACAATTGCGGTAAGAGCGTTCGAGCGTGTGCTGAATGATCCCTCCCACATATGGCGTGATTGCAGCAACAACATCTGGTCATGGTGATGAGACAACTCATGAGGGGTTGGGGATAGGTCGGCGGGATGTCGTTGCCTGCAAGTCGGGTGAAAGACTTTAACGCCTAAGCGAGCAGAGGGGGAACCTGAAATTTTAAATATACCCAAAATTTTGGGTGTTGTTGTAGCGGCTACACCAAGTTGATATTAGAGCACGTGCATGTACCAAAACAATTTGTAGATGTGCAAAAACTTGCACAAATAACATAAGAAGCTCAATTTTTAGTTGAGTACTGGAAGTTCTAAAACATATTTAATCCAAAGAGAATAAATTGTTGGACAATTCAATCAAAAAAATTCTAATGGAATTCCATCTTCAATAATCCGTTCATGATTGGATTTTGACATTTTCCATCTCTTAATTTTCGATTTTTTCTTTGATTGAACTTCTATCAACTTTATGCATGTTGCACACACCAAGTGACTATATTGACAACTTATGGAATCAGGTTCATAGTCTTCAAAATAAACAAAGTTTCCACTTTGATGAGTTTGTCTGAAAAAATAACCTTTCAGTATAATAGACCCTCTGTCATATTGAAATCCGTGATCATTATAGTTTTTTAATAATTTCATTTTTCGTTCAGTGCAACGCATCAAATAATACTTTACATTTTCATCGTTGTCAATAGGTGCAATTACAACAAAAACATCTCCTGCACAATAAAACAAACTTAACAAAATTATACATATTTAAATTTATTTCTAGATCTTTAAATCATTAGAAAGTAATTCAAATGTTACCTTCTCTAACAAGATCAGAAACTTTATCACCATCAAATGATATTGTAGTTTCCTCTGATTACATTTCTTCAAATATTGCAACAGCCATTTTTCCCTTTGTATTTAGCTCTGTATATTTCCAATCGTTCACATACATTTTGTTTTCACAAACGTCATTGGATTTTGTGTTGTCTATGCAAACATCACAAAAAAAAGAGTATTTTCTTTTATCCAATGCAAACACATTGCTGGATGACTTTGTTTGAATTGAATGCAATTTTCAAGTTCCTTTTATTGTTTCAACGTCACTTCCAATTGATCTATATACGTCTTCAATCCCAATATGCCAGAAAAACCTTTATATGGAAAATTAAAAGAAGAATTTATAAATATGATATCAAAATACAATCAAAGATAATCATTGCATGATAAATGTACAATGTTTAAAATTAGATTTCCAATATAAATTAAATTGAATGTACCTTCGCACTTCCCTTGATGGATTAGTCTCATGGCTTAGAGCAGCGATGCACCATTGAACAACTTCTTTAGCGTTCACAAGTCGGCTTGCAGAGTGGTTCATTTGATATCTTCGAAGTGCTATTTTTATGCATGCTCCTGCACCGTCATGTTCTCCTTTTCCATGGCCAGTCTCAAAGAAATTCCAACAATGTTTAATGCAGGTTTTCTTATGAAGACAACACAACCAAAAGAATGATCGTGAAGATTTGAATTGACCTGTGCATCTGTCTAACCATATCCAATGTTCATTGAATGTTATTCCATGATTTTTCAAGGAATCATAAATTTTTCGAGAACAATGTTGTACAAAACATGTATCATGTGTACGATCGTCACTGATATAAAAGTGATATTCTTTAATGATATGTCTATTTTCACTCATGCTTTCTATATGATCGACATTTTGTTTAGCATGTCTATATAGAATATGGACGAGCATGGAGACTTGGTCAGAATGATAGTATTCACTCTGAATTTCTTTTTGTGGAACAAATGTGTAGTTTTCTGCAAAATCAATCACTGACAAAATGGTCCCTGGTGGAAAAAATTCATGAGATTTTTTGAATTACAAGTCTTGCCATCAAGCTCTATGGGAATGCTTGGTGTATTTGTAAATTTCTGCCTCAAACTTTCTAAAAAAGTTAATCAGAAAAATTTCGTCTTCTAGTAATTCAATTCTTTTAACACTATTTGCACCTTGAATTGATGTATTGATATATTCATATCTCTTCCATTTCAATTTCATGTTGGATAATGATTGATCATTTATATCAATACGATATTTGTTTTGAAATTTAGTCTAATTTCCACAATCATTGCATTTTTTACCACCAACACATTTCTTTTTGTAAAATAGTTCATCGCTTTCTCTTTCACATAGAATTTGAGATATGAAATCACGGATAGTGGAAGGAGGAGGTGAATCCTTCCATAATGTTCTACCGAAATCAAGGAGTGTGTCATAATATAACTCAAATTCCACATGATAAGGGCAACAACAAGTGTCACGTACGGTGATAGGTTTTTCATACCATGGTTTTTGTTGAACAAAAGCACTAAGTGAAACATGAATTTGACGATTCTCTTCTTTGAACTTGTGGAATAACTCTTTCTGAGTGGTTTCCAAGAAATATTTTTCATGTTCTTCGTACTGATTTTGTGCTATTCTTCTTCACATCACATGCCTTGCAGTTGGAAAAACACGCGAATTGTTCTTCCAATATTCATATATTATTTTTTTAACATTTTCTCTAAGTCTATATTTGTATGGTTGCCTACAAATAGCTCTCCAACAAGCGAGTTCATCATTTACATCCATTTGCAGCCGAAATTTCCGATGTTTGTGCAACGTTTTTCGCGAGGTTCCCAGTGCTTATGCCATAGATGTTACCAAATGATTCTCTTTAGTACTTGATGAAACCATTGCCATCTGTATTCCTCTACATACAATTGAAACATCTTTCTCTCTAGATCTCTTAATTGACTTTATAGCACTACTCATATTTTTTATCACATCTTCCTTAATTTTTTTTATCTTTGGTTGATTTTCGAATACCCAGTAGTGTCATAGCTTCTTTTAATTTCCTTAATGATAGGAGTCCTTTCAACATTTGAGCCTGAACTGTCACCCGCTCATTTAAGAAATACTTTTCAAAAATGTAGTAATACGATATCGTATAGCATGGTCAGGTTTTTTATCTCCATATGTGTGAGTGTCAACATTTTCTAACATCTCATCATCGACAATGATTTGATCTGTACATATTCGAAAAAATAGTATATATTCAATAAATAAATAAATAAATAAATATATCTATAATTTCAATAATACGTGCATGTGTTTAATATATATATTATATATATGTACATACTTTGTGATTCAATTTCTTTATTTGGATTTCTTTCAATATTTTTACCATCTTCAATCATTGGTTCAATATCTCTTTCAAAATTTTGTATCTCATCATCAATGTTTTGAGGAATATCTCTGTCTGTTTACATTAAACAAAATATTTTTCAAATTAGTTCATCAAATAAAAATTAAGCTTCACATTTTACATTAGGAAAATTTTAAATATATCAATAGATCATAATATTTACATTTACATACCTACTTCAATTTCTTCTTGAGGTTGATTTTCCTCTTCAATATTTGAGAGGGCTTCTAACTTCCTTTTGCGAGATTGTCTCGTCTCTTCTCTACGTTCCTCAGGGTCTCTTTTTCGATCATATTTTCTCGCACAAGTCCTTCGATTTCCCATGATAATAGGGTTTGAAGTTCAAAAAATTTCTTTCAAAAAATTAGACAATAACTCAATCAGAAAAAACATCACAAAAGATTTAATTTAAAAAAAAAAATCATTTTAAATTTTTTACAAAAAATACATACTCCAATTCAAAACACTTACTTTAAAAAATTCGAGAAAAAAATGTCTTATAAAAATGAAATGAAGCTCAAAAGATTTACTTCAACTCAAAACATGTACTCTAAAAAATGTCACTTCAAAAAATGCTTCCAACTTAAAAAAAAACGTCACTTTAAAAAATACTTCCAGAAAATGTCTTTTCGAAATTAAGCACAACTCCATACTTTAAAAAAAAATGAAGCACAAAAAACATCCAAAAAAATGTATCACATACCTCCAAGAAATGTCCTTTGAATGTACGTCCAAGAAAATTCCTTAAGTCCAAAACAATTTTTTGCAAAATCAGGCTGCCTCCAAGAAATGTCCTCCAAGAAAATTCTTTAAACCCAAACCAAGACCTTTGTAAAATTAGATGAATGAAAGCGTTTGTCATTTGAGAACTTCTTAGAATATTGTAATTACAACAAAAGCGGGATGAAGTTTCATTTATGAGAGAAGCTAATATTAATCAAATTAAAGAATATATGAGTTAGGTTTACAATTTTAAAAGTTTAATTTCGTTATCGTTTCAAAAAAATGAAAACCAACCTAAATCGATTTTAAGTCACGAGGAATTAAATATCTCGAAATGCAAACCTCTTTTAAATTGAAAAGATATTTGTTACTTGGAACTTGGTAGATCTAAAATTAAAATAAATCTAAAATAATTATTAATTGAAGTAAATCTACTAAATTATACTTTATGCTTCCATATATATACATATGTCATGTCTCTTAAAATAATAAAATTAAAAAAAATGAAATATAATAAAATATAAAATAGCTAACTCTTTAATTCAATTAATTCATGAAACTTATCATTTCACAATTTTTTGTTTATAATCCTTTTATATAAAATTTAATTATTTTAATTATAAACAATATTCATATACATAACTTTACGTAACTCCTTTTATTAAATTGTCTACTAAATAAAATATTTAATTAATTAATATAATCATAGTCACTAAGAAATACAATATAGAGATCCATATGCTCTATCTCCAGGTCCTAAGACCTTTTGAGTCGTGTTCGAAGAGACGAGGAAGGGCATGGTAAGCGAGGAAAAAATGAGCACAGATCTAGAGATTCCCGAATAGGTTTATTTAATTAATATAATCATAATCACTTTTAATTTGAAAATTATTTATTGTATTTTGTTTTAATGAATATAATGAAATTTTATTTAAACAAATTTTCACTGTCATGATGGCTTTTTCCATTCAAATTTCCAATTTAAAAGTCTCTCTCACAATAATATAACACTATCTCATAAGAAAAATTGTAGCACTTCGAAAGATCAGCCTCACACCCCACTTCCACTAATTTCGAAAATCCCATTCACCACATTTAAATGAATGTATCACCATCACCATTGAATTGGTGCCACACTTTAGCTAATCTCCCTCTGAAAATTATCTCTTTCTATGATTGCTACTTATTTCTATAGGTATAAAGGGTTACACTAAAAAAATTGATAAATTTTCTGTAAGGATAAGTGTTGGGTTTTGATTACCCCTCCCTATAATTTGAACATGACCATTGTTTTTATGGCAGGTCTCGATTTTTATTTCGATTGAAGTGGTATTTGATTCCAAGTCGTGCTCTGTTTTCCACAATAATACAGAACAAAGATAAAAGATACAATAAAAAACAAAAGGTCAATGGAAGAGATTTAGGTCCAACACCAAGAACCCAGTGTTTCACGACAACAACAAGTAGGTGTTGATGTCATCCACAATCAAGAACTTGTTAATGGGAACAATAATGAACCAAAACTTCAATATTGCTAGCCTAATGTTTGTTAGAGTTCTAATAAATATTGAAAGTTGTAAGCTTAAGTAGCGAAGCTAAGTTGTGAGTCTTATTCTTATGTATCTGAGTCATCAATTTTATTTTCTAGCTATAGCTAGAAACCTATAGTGCTCCTATAAATCAGGTTTATGTATAGCTCATTTTCTCAAATAACGAAGTGTGTTTCTCTTTGCTCTTCATCTTTTGATCTCTTAGTCGAATGATTGTTTAGTTTTGCAATTTGATCCTGTTAAGGGTCCTGATCAGTCTTATTATTAATTTATTTTTATTTGAAATTCATTTTAAATATTTATAAATTTTATTATTATATACAAATTCTTAAAATATTTGATAATATATGATGTTGAGAATTAGTATGAAATTCATTTCAAATATTTATAATTTTTATTATATACTGTTTCTTAAAATATTTGATAATTCAAGTGATTGAGAATTAGTATGATAATGTTTTTAATTGTAACTAATCTTGTGAAACCCAAAACAAATTAATGACAACAATATATGATCTTTAATAATTAATATAAAATTTATATTTTAATTACTTATTATTCGAAAGTAAATTGCACATTTTATGTGCAATGTTAGTGATTAGATAATCTACCCAAATTTTAGATTATTTTTTGTTTCTTTACACCTTTAGAAACAATTGCTAACCTACACCAACACCAACGATCCCACCATTATACTTTCTTTAAAAACAAAATATAGAATACAATACTTTTAACACAATCTTTCCGCAAGTACCATTAATTTTAACTCTTTTTTTTTGGGGAAGTGTACAAATCTGCCTAGCTAAACGAGATACGACGAACGTACACTTTTCACCATTGAAATTTTAACACTTTGTTAGCGAAATCCCAATTTTAATTTCATATTTTGAAAGTGTAGGAAACACGCCTAGCGTCCGCATTTTATGGTTGATATTTTAACACATTGTGCTTAACATTCAATTTCAAGATTAGTGAACGAGTATTATACTGAATGAAAAAATAATCTAAAGTTGGAAAACCACTTGCACTCCTCTCAACCATAATGAATTGGAAAATGGTTATTTTGAACCAAGAACCTTAACCAGCCACTCATCTCAATGTGTTTTAGTAAATGCATGAAATGTATTAGGATAGTTAATGATTAACTGTCTTTCCATTTTGTGTTTTGAGTCCTATCAAGAGTGAGAGGTCGTGAGAGGATAGTGGGAATAAAAAATGGTTATTTTAAACAAAGAAACTTAACCAAAAAAGTTGGCAAACCACCTTCGAGTCATCTTAATATGTTTTGAGTCCTATCAAGAGTGAGAGGTCTTGAGAGGAGAGTAGGAGAGTGGGAATGGAAAATGATTACTTTGAACAAAGAACCTTAACCCCAAAAAAAGAAGAAGCTGGCAAACCACCTTCCACTCATCTCAATGTGTTTTTAGATAAATGCAAGAAATGTATTTCCACTTATCTCAATGTGTTGTGTTTTAGATAAATGCATAAAATATACTAAGATAATTAATAATTAACTATATTTCCATTTTGTGTTTTGAATCTTATCAAGGTGAAAGGTTTTGAGAAAATAGTAGAAATGGATTCTTTTAAAAATGATTAACGAAGCTTCTTCTATTTAATTTAATGATATCATCACATTTTTCTTCCAAAAGATTGAAGAGAAAGTATATCATTATTAACTTATTAATTTATTAATTTACTGCATAATATATGTTTTTTTGTTCAGCTTTACTCTAAAAGTGTTTTTGTTTAACTAGGAGTTCGAGCTCGTTTTTCTAGGAGTAAGGAAACAGGTTAACGCCCCAAGATCTAGAAGCAGTATTTGGCAGGAGTGAAAGTCTGCCCGCTTAGGGACCACTGCTGATTATTCCAGATAACCTAGTTTTCCTAGAATAACTGTAATGAGTAAACCTCCATTTATAAATAACAACTAGAAATAGTTGTCTTCATGTTCCACTGAAAATACCAAAAAATAAATACACTTCATATTTATAATCATAAACCAATCATAAACCAAGCCGTAAACGCACTCTAATGTTTGCTCACCGTAAACGCACTCTAATGTTTGGTAAGCAATCACTGCAGAGAAAAGTTGTTGGGCGAAACGTATTGTCCGTTGTGTCATCGTACCCCTGGAGTCTGGCAATTTTAACTGCACCACAAAATTGCGGTCCGTACTTGAAGGAGGTGGAGGAATCTTTGGAGGTGCACCGTGGGAAGAGGCTCTTTTTCCTCTTAGAGATTACGAATGCAGCTTGGCAGTGACGTTCATCCCATTTGTTTATCCACTATTCAGGAATATGACAGGTATGGTGGTACTTTTAGTTATGCCTGGAAAATATTTAACTATCGGCAGGTTAGGAAGGACATCGATGGGCATGTGCTCTTCGTTATTATATTCTCCGAATCTGTTCCCATCCCACTTGTATTTCTAAATTCTCATTAACTCATATGATCAACTGTATAAATTGCAACATCCATCGTTTCTGATCGATAACTAGTTTAAACTTTAAACGATAACTCCTCTGCAGACATACTTTTAGGCAAGCAATTCCAAGGAGTAGTACCTAGCAAAATGGGTAACTGCGTGAGCGACTCTACTCGTAAATATGTCGAGGCAGACGATGAGAAGATAACTGTGAGTGGCAGCAGCAGCGAAGTGCGAGGTTTAATGGAGCAAAGGATCAATGTCAGATACGTTTCCAATGGCGATAATGTTAATAACAGATCAGCTTCTCATACCGATTACATGAATGGTTGCCCTAGGAGGAGCTTGCCGTTTCCAGATAATCAGCAATTCATGTGTCGGCAAAGAAGCTCAGAATACAAGAGGATTGTGCCTAACCCTAAATTTTCACTTTCTGAGCGAAAGCCCTGCAAGCCCGCTAAAAGTGATTTCAGACCTAATATTGCAGCTGCCTCGGACGAGGGACGTGCAGGCGGGGGTAGTGTTCATCGATTGAAGGTGGTGATATCTGCCAAGGAGTTGTGTGAACTGCTAAAAAATTCTGATCAAAGTGCAGCGCATAACAGTAGAGGGGGAGCCTTGGCATCGCTCGTGTTGGAGAAACTCTCGGAGAGGTGTGGTAATGGCGGTGTAGTGATCATGAATTCTGCAAGCAAATCAGCAAGATTAGCAGTGCAGGATAAGGGTAAGAAGGATGATAATAACAGTAATCGTTCATGGAGACCGTCGTTAGAGGATATTCCTGAACTCTTCACAGAAGAATGAATGAGTAGACTGCTGCTCATGACTTTATCTCCGCTACGTTTCCATTATGACATCATTTGGGACAATTTTTGCAGAATTCCATGGGGAATTTTTGCTCCTCGCTATCATATTTTCTCGAAGTTTTAAAAACTTCTAAACGGATTTTAGCCCTTGCGTTGCTACGAGCTCATGTAGGTTGTAACTGCAGGTTTTTGAAAAAAATTATGGCTCTTTCGATCAAAATGTTTTGAGTTGTTTCGCGCAAACAATGGTGTATTCTGGGCCTGCCATCGAGCTGGTTTTTAGTTTTTATAAAAAGTGATAGTATGGTAATAAGAAACAACCGAATTTTAATATTTAGATACAACCGAATTGTAGGTGATTAGGGAAAACTTCAGACGTATTGTTTGGACGATAGAATAATTAAAGTAAAAATATTTATATTATAAAATAACATTGAAATGATAGTATTTACGGTTTATTTTGGAATAGGTTTTTCAGAATTTTAATTTATTTTTAATAATTATTAAGTAAGTTGGAGGAAAGAATAATTAAAGTAAAAATATTTATATTATAAAATAAAATTGAAAGTGAGCAAATTTATATTTATTATGACATGTTTATTTTAGAATTTTAATTTAATTTTAATAATTATTAGCTGGATGGTAGGGATTTAAGCTCTACATAATATTATAGAATATTTTTACTAGTATATATAGTATATAGTTTGAGTGAGCTTAATGGTTAAAAGCATGTGTTTCCTCTTAAGAAATAGGGATTCAAAACCAAAAAGGGTAGAGAAAGTTAAAATATGTATGCGGGTTCAAAACTAAAAAGAATAGGGAAAATTAGAGTATGTGTGCCTTCTATGTAAATTTAGGAGACAAATCATTCCTTGAATAATAAAAGAAACAAATCTAATACAACTAAAAATTCTTATTCAATATTTTTTAAAATATATATGTTTTTAAATATATTTTTTTGAATTTCTAATTTAATAAATAAATGAAATATTCAATCTCTACTAAAAGGAATTTTTGTTCAATATTTTTTTAAATATATATGTTTCACTTAATATTAGTTTTTATATAAATAATAATAATTTAAAAAAAAATATAATTTAATTACTATATATTATAAATATATAATTAGAATTATATGTGTTGAAATGAATATTTTCAATTTTTATTATATTTCAAAATGTTATTATTATTATATTTCAAAAGTTGCTTTATAACTACAAATTTATTTGTGTTTTAATTTTACTTATTTTGTATTTATAATTTAATAAATAAATGAAATATTATTTTAAAAGCCGGTTAGTTTAATAAATATTTTCATCAATCATATATATAATTATAATTATATAAATTTTATATTTTTTATTAATATAATTATATAAAATTTAAAATAATTAATTAATAACAAATTTTAAAAAATTAAATATTATAACTTGCATATTTTTTTAAGTATTTGTATAATACCCTCACCTAAATGTAAATATTTGATTACCTTTTAATGAAACAACTTGATAGGGTGCTTGACATGAATAGATAATAAAAAATCATGTTTATTTTTAATTTTATTAATTGATTGGTTATGGTTTATTAAATAACTACTAAAAGGAAAATATACTAAGAGAGAGTTTCTTAACCTAGATTTTTACTTATTAGATAGTTGAAAGACAATTATTTCTCTTCTAGAGATAAATTATCTCAGTTAGGGAAAATGGAGCCAAGAAGGTCAGAGTGAAAAAACTAGAGGAAACCTAGAGACTTAGAACTTAGTTAGAGGAGGTCCAAGAGAGGAAATAAATTGATTCCTCAAATAGGATGTTGCTAAGGAAGGGCAAGACACTGCTAGAGAAATGGATTCTTGAGCTCGTTAGCTAGTGGAATACCCTCTTAGTCCTATAAGTTCTGAACAAGTTAGACAAAGCTGCCGTGGTTAGAAATTTCTAAGAGGACTTGTTTTGGTCCCTTTCAAATGAAAAAGTTAGACAAAGCTTCTGTGGTTAGAAAGTTCTAAAAGGACTTGTTTTGGTCCCTTTCAAAAGAATTGTTCTGGAAGTGGACCTACTGAGGGGGAGTGCAAGTAAAAGTACCTAAACTCATTGTTGGGTGCAATAGTATTTACTTCTCAATAATTCTGTGGTAGCCTAAGTTTCTATCGGAATGAGAAAAGATAAATATTCTACTACTGTGTTAAGTTTCTATTGGAATGAGAAAAAATAAATATTATACTACTATGTTAAGTTTCTATTGGAATGAAAAATATTTCTTTTTGTGCCTATTATATTCTTATTGGATAATAATGGATTCATCATTAACAAATCTTAGAAGAATAAAAAAAAAAAAAAGTTTAAGTACTTTTTCTTTACTATATATATGTTTAACAAAAACTAATATTTATAAGTAAGTAAGAGTACAAAATAGGTTAATTCCAAGCTAGAAATGCCTTGGTCTATTAGCCTCTAACCGTCCAGAGCCCAATTAATAGAATCTGGAAAAAAATGATGAGAGGTCCTTACGTAGGAACCCACCAAAAAATTCCATATTTAATATATAATAATTATATACATAGAATATAAACAAGTACTGGTTGATGGACATACAGAAAATAACATGTACCGGTAATGCATATACAAAATACAAAACTACCCATATAAACCTTTCGAGAAATAATAAGCCAAGAGCTTCAATCCGATACCAGAAATATGAAAGTTGAAAAAACGACTACATGGCGAAGAACCCTTATATTTATCAATAAATGACATAATCTGTAATATAATTGATATTCGAATTCAAAACACAATTAAAAGAGCCCTCGACGAGAGGCAAAAAATAGTTAAACATAAATAATCCGAAATAAGGCTTATTACCCACCACCTATGGGTTGTGGGTAGTGTATATAGGAGAAACTTTTTCTTTTAATTGGTTTTAAGTCGACAACCAATAAAGCTTTCACTAATACATGTGAGGGTGTTTTAAGACAATATTTAAGACAACTTTACAGTGAATTGTCTTACTTAGAGACAAAAATAAAATTGTGTATCATCTTAAATATTGTCTTTAAGTGGGTGTCTCAAATTTAGTGTCTCAAACAATTGTCTCAAAATTACTGTCTCAAAATTAGTGTCTCAAACAATTGTCTCTATAAAGACAATATAGAACACATATTATTATTGTCTATATAAAGACATAAGCGTTATTGTCTTTTAAGAGACAATTTCATTTGTCTACAATTTGTCTTTGTAGAGACACTTTCATTTTTGTCTTTGTAGAGAAAATAACATTTGTATCTTTATGGACAACAGCTGAGATAAAAAATGTATTGTCTTTATAGAGACTATATGTCCATAATTCAAACTATTTTCTCTCTAGAGAAGATATGAAAAAATATTAAAAAAAAAAAGTCATTTTAAATGTTATTTTAAGGTGGTTTCAACATTTCAAGTTCCCAAATAGTGATTTTAATTACCTTAAAATATGTTTTTTATGGAAAGAAAAAATAAATTCCTTTTTTTTTAAAGCTAACAGAAGCCATTTTAAATCTAAGTGAATAAAAAATTTCCAAAAACTTAACAACTCTCGAAAGAAATCTTGAAAATAATAAGGCATCACACTTATATTCGCTGAAAATAAATTCATGACATTGAATTTGAACATACAAGATCCTCATAATTTGGAACCTCATTTCATGATTATTGTGAGGTAAAATAAAAATGTACAATATTTCTCCATCTTACAAAGATATTTTAATCTCTGACATATAAATCGAAAAGGTTGAGTCACATTAAATGCTAGAAAAATAAATTCATATCCAATGGTTAGCTCCACCATTTCAACACCTTTGTATAATTGGAATTGGCTTCCTTGATAACAAAAAATAGCAAAAATGTATATGCATCTGAATGTACAATTGATTGCCCAATTTACACTTAATTTTAGTGTTGTCATAAGGATGTTCTGTTGAGAGAGGATTATCCACATATATTCTAGTTTTCTTACATTTGGGAGAGGAAAGGAATCAGGCATGGTCTGATTCTTGTCCAAATCTGGGTGTTGCTGCACATTGTCTCTAGATACTTTATATTTAGAATTGGCTACCATACGACTTGAGCTGCTCAACTTATGTCCCTGATTCCTGACAACCTGAATTTGAGTATTCCTTTCCAATTCCCCCCTCTCTTTCTTTGTTTCTGGCTCACAGAAAGCACTGATATCCCTCACCAGATTCCTATGCTGAGCTAATTGCTTTCTTTTATTGGGTTGTTTTATTGTACATTGTTTTCCACCAGCATCATAATAATCATCATATCCGTCTTTCATAGAATTTTCAGCTGCATGAGGGTCTACATCGACAAAAAATAATTTCATGAATGATCACAATTCAAAAATCATAACAAATAACTTAATAGCCACAAAATAGAGTATGCATTATGGAATCAAGCCACAAAAATATTAAGAAGCTGGAAGGCAAGAGTAACTTACTCCCATTATCATCCATGACATCGAAGATCTTTATTTCCAAGCACATAAAACAAGAAGAAAACAATTTATTCACAACAAGCTCATAATCAAAGTATAGATACCAAAATTATAAATGCAATCACACATCAATTTCTTACAAAGACTAACCATTATCGCCTTTTCATATTCAGGGTCTGTCTCTTTCATATTCATGGTTTGTCTCTTCCTCAATGTTCTGGAAGCTGAGATATCACTTTTTCATGGAACAAACCCAATTTCTTCCATGACCAATTGATATGATATATCTCAGCTTCAAGCACGTTGAGGAAGATACCAAACTCTACACATATTTGAAGACTACATGAGATATTTCTATTGACGTCGTTTGGGTCGAAAAAAAGGCCCACTCATCAAGTGGGGGTGAAGGGAGTCCATTTTCATCATTTTCAATTGCAGGTGAAACAGAATCTGGCAAGGTAACCGCGACATGCAAAATAATGTATATGAAAAAAACAAAATATTTAAAAACAAAAGCCTTGGTAGTAGAACATAGGGAAAACTTAGGTAACTTCTCTGGCACAATACCATACATGCACTTGCAGCTACAACAATATTTTCAGTGGTATTCATCCATTCATCTACAATCTCTTTCCAGCGACTGCATTACATCATACCGAAGCGGTAAGCACATTTACGCCTTTTAGTGTTCACTTAGGTAGGTCTAAGTTAGATTAAATAAACCAGAATCAAAGCCATAAAGCCATAAAGAAGTTGCTGTGACTAAAACTACATTTCTGCATAACCAATTCTTGGATTTCACCATTATATTATCCATCCATTTTCACCGCTGAGCCTACAAATGTGGAGCACATTCTGAAATCTAATTTTGTAAACTATGTCAAGGTTTAGCTCTTACTTTATTTTTTTTACTATATTTAGCTCTTACTATATTTTCTATGCTAAATTTGTGTGAATTGTAGATTTTAATAATATCTCAAGATTAAAAGATGCCTAAATATTTCAAAAGGTACAATCCCATGTGCATAATAATTCCCTATTTATCTAATGCTTATTTGTTTGACAGGGAAAGTTTAACAAAGAAATTATCAAAGACATTTTCAGGGATGGTATTTTCAGTGTGGATGGACAACAATAGCGAAAACAACCCTCGTTGGCTATTGTTTTCTGAGAGAATGTAGTCAAAATTTTGAAAATTCTACACGAAGGGTGTAAATCAGAACAAACGGTAGACATGCAGGTTAAATCCTCTACATATATCATCATCTGTGATAAAATCTCATTTCCTGTTTTCTCTTGTTCCTCTTGCTCTGGACAAAACACCACCCATAACAGTTGGAATAATAATAACCGATTGTAATGGGAAAAATATTTTGTAACTACTGTATAGCAAGATAGCAGAGTTGGAATATGTTAGGAATTGACAGTATCGATGTTGTGTAATGGATGAATGTCAATAGGGTCTCCTAATGAGGTTAACAATGGATTCAATCTGCAAAGTAGCCTTTGGGATCAAGGTGGACAGCTTAACAAATACCAACTCTAGAGCAGAAGCTTATTTTGCAAAGTCTTTTGATATTGCAAATGCTATGCTCTTTTGGCATTATTTTGACATTACTTGGAAATTGAAAAGATACTTCAACATTTTTTCAGAGGCTACCTTGAGGGAAAACATCAAAAGGATGAATGATTTTGTGTACAAGGTCATTCAGAGTAGAAGACATGAGATACAATATGTGCAAAATAATAGCGTAAGAGAATACCCTCACCAGCTTTAGTCTTTAATTGGACCAAATCTCACAACTGAATGTTTGATTTTCCCTTTCCAAATATTCACTGTGTGTTTATAGTGCAGGTAATAATGACCTTGTTTTCCTGTCCTTGGCTTCAAAAATATTTACAGGTAAAACCAGACTTACTGTCTCGCGTTATTTCATCAACTGAGAAGATTCCAGAGAGTAACTCTGACAAGGTTCTACGAGATATTGTTGTGAGTTTCGCTGTAGCTGGACGGGAGACAATTGGAGTTGCCCTTTCTTGGTCCTTTCACTTGCTTTACAAGAACCCAGATGTTGAAAAAAAGATTCTTCAAGAAATTGATGGAATGATCAAGGTTAATGAATGTGTTTCCATGGAAGAATCTTTAACTATGTTTTTTGAAATCTTGACACGTATAGTGTTGGATAAGATGCACTATCTTCATGCGTCTTTGTCAGAGACCTTGCACTTGTACCCTGCCGTTCCTATGGTAAGACACCTGTATATATGTTTTGGTTGGCATTTAAGTAAACCCAACATTATGTCCAAACATTATTTCCCATGAGAAATTATGTGTTTCTTGTTAGGGTTTCTCCTCAATCTTCCAGTTTTAATTCCATGGAAAAGAAGATATGATATAATATACGCATATTACGGTTGTTTTCTGCACTTTCACAAACCATTTTCTCTCGTAAAATAAGAAACAGAATATGGCAAGGTAATTTTGTGAAAATGGTTTCCATAAGAAACAGAATCTGGAAAGGTAGCTGTGACATGCAAAATAATGTATATGAAAAAAGAAAAATATTTAAAAACAAAAGCCTTGGTAGTAGAACATAGGGAAAACTTAGGTAACTGCTATGGCACAATACCATACCTGCACTTATAGCTACAACAATATTTTCAGTGGTCTTCATCCATTCATCTACAATCTCTTTCCAGCCATTGCAGTAATCATACCGAAGTAGTAAGCACATTTACGCCTTTTAGTGTTCACTTAGGTAGGTCTAAGTCAGATTAAATAAACCAGAATAAAAGCCATAAAGCCATAAAGAATTTGCTGCAACTAAAACTACATTTCTGCATAACCAATTCTTGGATTTCACCGTTAGATTATCCATGCTTTCAACATTGAACCAAAAGGTTTTGGCTTAAAATATCGGATAAGTCTCTTCACCATATACCGAATTTCTTTTGAATTGTGCTTCCACAACAGATTAACTTGCTTCGCTATTTGAGTTTCCTGAATGGAACACACCATTGCAAAACATGTTGATTATTGAACAAATTGGAAGAGGGGTGTTTGACTTTAAATGACACGTAAAAGAACACCTCCAAACCCAAAAGAGAGAGAACTTTGTTTAACTCTGTTTTTCTATGACTGAAAAAGCATACCTTGAGGGTTTCCACTGTAAGTTGAATCAATTCCAATATTCTCAAGCACTCATACAACTCAGTAACAGGCTGCAACACAAAATAGGATTGACTATGGAGAGAGATAAATAAACACACCCATCAAAGGAATATTGCTTGCAAGAATTGAATCAATAAAACTATTAGATATTTAACTTATAAGAAACACTACCGTATATGGATTTGCAATAATGTCTCTAATTTTAAAGACCTCTTTGAGAGCTGGGGATCCATCCTTAATTTCTTTGCTAAGGGCTTTGGCCTCATCATAGCTGTAATCGCTAATCCTAATCCCATCTGTCTCGCCAATGTCGTTATTTTCCTTGTCATTGTTTTTGTCATGGCAACCCGTGATACTCATCATCATCAATAATTTCATCATGGGGTTTAGCCAAAGTAACAGAAGTACAATCACAACACTTGACGGCCTTCACATGCCTCTCTTTTATTTTTCCACTTCCACATCTGACAACGTAAGCTTTTGTTCATTAAGAAATATCAGTTAGCATAGTTCCAAAATGATATATATATATATATATATATATATATATATATATATATATATATATATATAATTTGTTCACGATTATATGTTTTATTTATAATTCTAGTAAATATCACCTGTTTTACTGATTAAAGCCACAATATATAGTTTCATGTTAGATCAGAATTTGTCTACTTACCAGTGGAGACATGCAAGAGGATTTGAATTTTATGACATCGTTTGGCGAATTCCACAATATTCTTTGCTCCCTTTGTATTGACATTGAGAGAAATATCATATCTGAATTTTGCAAGAATGTAGTTGAAGGAAGATACACTTTATAAACACTTTCCTATAATAAACATAACTAAGTAACTAGATTTATTAAAACTTTCCTATAATAAACATAACTAAGTAGCTAGATTTATAAACACTTTCTTATAATCGACATAACTAAGTAGGTAGGAAGGTTGTCATGTGGCATTTCAATGGGTCGTCATATTGATGTGAAATTGTGTGAAATTATGTAAAATCAAGAGATTTAAGGTTCAATTCTACTTCTTGAATTTCTGTCCATTAAAGTCCATTTGAGTATATATAAATATGGGCTAGGAGGACATGGAGCAGGCCTAGCAGTATAGTGGTAATGGTTAGATTTTGGAATGGAATCTGAATCCATTTAAAGATTCCCGAAGAGAATAGGTAATATGCCTCATATGTATAGTGGTAGGGGCAATCGATACCAAGATGCAATCAGATTCCGGAATAGAAGTTGAATCTACGTAAAGATCCATAAGGAGGAGATGTTGTAGGCCCAAAAGTTATAATGGTAGTGGCAATCTACATAAAAATAAGCAAAATGTCCAAGTAAGACAGGTTGTAGGCCCCAATTTAAATTCGAATCAACATAAAGATACCTAAGGAAGATAGGTAGTAGGCCCACATGTATAGTAGTAAGGGAAATAGAGAGATGGAATCTCCATAATTTGAATTCACATAAAGATGTATGGGGAAAACAGGTTTTAGGCCCCAATTGTATAAGGCTAGCTTTATTTCTTGGGCTATACATTATTAAATGTTTTTGGGCATATACTGCCCATGGTTTTTGGGTATATATTGCCCATGGTTAGATTTAAATTTAACCGTGGGCAGTATATGCCCAACAACATTCAATAACGTATAGCCCAAAAAAGAAATCTAACCATGGTGGTCAGTATATGCCCAACAACATTCAATAAAATATAACCTAAGAAATATATTTCCCATACAACTGTAATGGCAATCTTCATAAAAATGAAAGACAAGTAGTAGACCCAAAATTATAGTGATAACATAAATCAATAAATGCCAGAGCTGGAGGACAAGTAGTAGGTCATATAGTGGTAGCAGAAATCAATATTAAGATGCCTGAGAAGGAAAAGCAGTAGGCCCAAGAGGTGTCGAGGAAACTATAGAGTGACTGAGTAGTTGTTGATTCCTCAAGGTTAAGTGAAATAAGCAACTAAATAACTAGGTATGAGAAACTAAAGAAACCTGTCATCAAGCACTGTGCTTGCTGCATTATTTATAATGGCATACATATTTTCCTAGAGGTCTTCCCTGGTACTCTTTGAATCGATTCCGAGGCTATCATCTGCTGCAATGTCTCCAACTAGTGGAACAATTTTCTGCAATATGAAGCTTTCTATTTCGTCTCCATGTTGCTCCCTCAAAGTCTTGAACAACTCCAGTTTCATAACCTGTAGCAAGAATAGAAATTAATTATCTGAGTGGGAGGATATAATATCTTCGAGCAAGAAGCTCAGTACTACGATTTCTTACTTTGTTTTTAAAACAGAATCTGTCAGATGCCACATCTTTCGCTCTTAGCAAAACAAAAATACGCCTAATGCTGGGCTGCGTATGTAAGATTTTCTCTAGGAAAATTGTGCCAAGGTAAACACCAATTAGCTTCATGAAAACAAAATAATATATTTCAGTAAAAAATGGGCATTAACGTTTATAATACTTTAGAAAATGGGCATTAACGTTTATAATACTTTTCCCAAGGAAACCAGTCGATCCGGTCACTAATATGTTCTTGTCATTGAGAAACCCTAGAACGTTTGATGCCATCGATTGCTCTGTTGTTTGAGAGATCTGAACCTCTGCTCTGATAAATCTGACCTTTCTAGTTACAAATAACTGTAGATGTTACGTGTGGATCATACATATGCTACAAGCCTTTTTATATGTTTCATCTACCTACTTCAAACTAAATTTGATACAGTGCCAACTACTGTAGCCTAATAAAATAGGGGAATTCGCTATATATGATCTTGTCCCTTTCAAGAAAAATATTGTTCTAGAAATAAACAATGTTGTGCAATCTCCATTGCAGTACACAGAAGGAGGCCACAAATTCCTAATGGGATGCAGAAAATATTAACAAATTGGAGTGCATCACTCAAATTAATGTCTCTCACCTATTCACAACAAGAAACCATGTGTGTTTAATGTTCGCAAATGCTCTATGAGAATTCAATAAATGTTCACAATGTAGTTAGGTCTGCGACATCCCAACTACACTCATGCCTCTAGTTGGACTTTGAGCATGGTGCTAATTGGTGTACACCTTTTGTTAGTTTGTGAGGTCTCCAACTCAGAACACATCTTTGAAAAAAAAATCTCTTTTATGAAGAAGCTTTGAACCACACAAATTGCAATTTTGAGAAATATACCAAAAACAATTTGAACAACATTAAAGTGATCCAAAACAAGATGCCAAAGTCAATACTACAACAACAATCTTAAAATTTTCTTGATTCCAAAGAAGATTGTCAAAATCAATACTGTGAAGACAATTGATTTTGAGAAATATATCAAAAACAATTTGAACAAAATTAAAGTGACAAGGATGCCAAAGTCAATACAGCAACACCAATCTTAAAAGTTACCTGATTCCAAATAAGATGTCAAAATCAATACTGTGAAGACAATTCATACAGCGCCTATGCATCTAGCTTCAATAATAACAATATGTAGATTTTTCCTCTCGATACCTCACCGAAAACACTTAAATGCCCATGTTCTCATTGATATCATCGACACAGTCATCATTATAAGTCAACTTTCCCATTTATCTCGTAAAATTTATTGAATTATCATATATCCTCTCTAATGAAAGTGTATATCTTCTTTGAACTCCTCACCCACACTACTTAAATTCCCATGAATGCCCCGTGCTCATTGATATCATGAACACTTATGTTATCACCATTCATATTCAATATTTTCCCTACTCTTGAAATCGAGAATCTTGAAACCACACAAAAGTCTTGTAAACCTAAGCTTTTTAGGTGAGAAATTTATCAGTCTTGAATAACTAAGACATAACTTAGTTATCAGTCAAATAATTAGAAACTTGAATAACTAAGACATAGCTTATCAGTCTAATCAGGAAATTTGGATCAAGTTTCTAGTTATACGGTAAGATCAAGTTTCTAGTTTCTTAGTTATACAATAAGATAAATTGTATGAATTTTTTTTTATCCAAATTTATAGGAAATAATTAGAAACTTGATAGGATTAAATCCACAAATCACATTTTTCTGAATCATTGCAAAAATAGAAAAGTTAAAAATAATAAAATACGATAATTCTACCTTTCTCCATAAAAATTATTCATGATTATAAATAATTTGATTATATATATACATATCTTGGAGGAGAAATATACATATTCTCTATATCCACATTGTCAACAACAAAGCTTGAAGTCTCTTTTTTTTACTTAAAAATAAAATTATACTTTTCATTTATATATAAAAAAATTATGCTATGTATATGCATTATAATGCTTTAAAAATAGGCTAAAACAGCCATCAAGAGAAAATCAAAATTTAGTGTTCACTTAGGTAAGTAGAAGTCAGGTTAAATAAACCAGAATCAAAGCCATAAAGCCATAAAGAAGTTGATGAGACTAAAACTACATTTCTGCACAACCAATTCTTGGATTTCACCATTAGATTATCCATGCTTTCAACATTGAACTAGAATGTTTTGGCTTAAAATACTGGATAAGTCTCTTCACCATATACTGAATTTATTTTGAATTGTGCTTCCGTAACTAATTAAATTGTTTCCTTATCTGAGTTTCCTGAATGGAAAACACCATTGCAAAACATGTTGATTATTGAAGAAATTGGAAGAGGGGTGTTTGACTTCAAATGACACGTAAAAGAACACCTCCAAACCCAAAAGAGAGAGAACTCTGTTTAACTATGTTTTTCTATGACTGAAAAAACATACCTTGAGGGTTTCCAATGTGAGTTGAATCAATTCCAATCTTCTCAAGCACTCATACAATTCAGTAACAGGCTACAACAAAAAAGAGGATTAACTATGGAGAGAGACAAATAAACACACCCATCAAAGGAATATTTCTTGCAAGAATTGACTCAATAAAACTATCAGATATTTAACTTATAAGAAACACTAATGTATATGGGTTCGCAATAATTTCTCTGATCTTGAAGACCTCTTTGAGAGTTGGGGATCCATCCTCAATTTCTTTGCTAAGGTATTTTGCCTCATCATAGCTGTAATCGCTAATCCTAATCTCATCTGTCTCACCAATGCCACTGTTTGCCTTGTCACTGTTTTTGTCATGGAAAACCGTGATACCCTCCTCTGCATCCTCATCATCAATAATTTCATCATGGGGTTTAGTCAAAGTAACATAAGTACAGTCACAACACTTGACAAACCTATTTACATTTTTCTATGTTTTCAAAGGTTTCACTATTCCAATACATCCATAAAAAAAATTCTTACAGATATTTCTCTTGACTACAATTCTACAGTCAGATATCTACCGTAAATTCTACAACCTCCTCAAAAAAAAGAAGAGAAAACTTTCAATACATTGATTAAAATGTTGAAAATTAAAAATCACCAGAGGGCCCAACTTCTATGGCTACACCCAAGTTCTCTTTTGCCACTTAGGAAGTATTTTCTCCTTGCGTCGCTGGAACTCGAAACTCAGTATTTTGCATACCTTTACCAACTTCCTAGTCTTAAAAACTTGATCTCAGGCTCAGGGAATCCATCTGATTAACTTTGACCTTCAGAACTAATAGCTTTGTTTCCATGTTTGCCAACTTCTTATCTATGTTTCTCTGCAACCATTCACACCACTTTTTCAGCCACTGAAAACTGTTTCCAAATTTACAGGAAATAATTAGAAACTTGATAGGATTAAATCCACAAATCACATTGTTCTGAATCGTTAAAAGTGGAAAAGTTAAAAATAATAAAATACGATAATTTACCTTTTCCTAAAAAGTATTCATGATTATAAATCATTTCATTATATATATACATATATTGGAGGAGAAAATATACATATTCTGATTCATCCACATTGTCAACACAGCTAAAGTCTCTTTTACTCAAAATAAAATTATACTTTTCATTAATATAAAAAAATTATATTATGTATATGCATTATAATGCTTTAAAAATAGGCTAAAACAACCATCAAGAGAAAATCAAAATTCATGATATGTAGAGAAGTTTTTTGGTGTCCAAAATATATCACTAACATCATATATAGATGTAAATATAAATAACAATTAAGTAAAACATATCTTCCTAATCATGTGGAGAATTTTATCTCGTAACAAAAATCTTGAAAATCTTGTAGTCATTGAAGTTGTATATCCATCAAAGATAATCTCTATGAAAGACTTGTGATAATATTCAGAGGTGTTTTCATCTATTTGCTCCAGGATCTTTCTTAAGTGCCAAAAATATGTTTATAACATTTAACACATATCAATCCTTTTTGTCCTCCTACGAGGCGCTACTATAATTGTGGGTGTGGATTGCTCATCACATTCAACACCCTCCTCATTATTTTTGTTTCCCATTTGTTGAAATTCAACAATGGTTTCTTGCCAAGGTTCAGGAATGACAATTGAATGATTGTGTGCAATAAACGATTCATCATGTGCTTGTATCTCATCCTCATGCTCACTCCTAGATGTTTCACCTAATGATTTAGATTGTTGAGATTCCTATACAAAACACAATTTAACTTGTTAAAATAAAATTATATCTCCAATTAAATTATTGCATATTTCTTAAGATATTTTAAACAACTAACCTCAGATTCATAACCAGTAATTAATTTTTCCCCTTGATCTATCATGCGTTGTCGTAGACCTTTGGAACCGTGTAATAAAGCATATTTTAATTCTTCCTCTGAAGCTTCCTTCTAAAATTCGTGAACCAACATTAACAGAGATAATCATATTTATAAGCTATAATGACTAATAAGATACAACTAACTCAACGCGACCATGGTTATTTTCCCTAAAATAGAAATATAATAGATGAAACTCTTCACTTACTATGCCACCACGAATGTTGTTATATCCATCAGAGCCTAATTTATGAGATCCAATACTTGACACCGTAGCTTGGGTTGCTTTCGTTGTATCTCGAAGTCGCCTTTTACCTCCTCTTCATGTATATGGCCTATAGTTTGGATTATTGTGCACCTTCCTTTTAAACTTGGCATCTTTCATAAGTTCATCCCATGTCACTTGGTCTTTGATCCAAGCTGGACATGGATACATCAAGTTTTTGTCAACTTTGACCTAAAATTGTCTCTTTTTGAGTGAATGTATTTACATGCAATATCTAGAATAATTTCTTTATCAAAACCAGGATTTCCAAATTCTATTACAACATGTATAAATAGTTCTTATTTTTTAGCATTGGTTTGCTTCCTCCAATCCATTTGGACGATATTTCCAAATAATTGTTCTACATGAATCAAGCACTTTCTCACTTATTTCCTGCATTTAAAAAAAAATTGTGGAACTGTTAAAAATACAACCAAAATATGAAACTACTTTCATTTCTAAATTAATTATCCTAAACATAACAAATGAAATTATAAAAAAATTAAAATAATTTTACCTGCTCATTTGAAGTAGGCTCTACACTCTCCAACAATGGCATTTCCCATAACTGAATTTTTTTCAACCATTTATTGTCTGATTTGAACATTTTTAGGAGTATCTAGTAGGAGCCTTA